>PVJO010005804.1:0-94929 GCA_004026905.1 Hystrix cristata | reverse complement strand
TTGGTCCCCGACGTGCAGCTCTGGGCCTCACTCCTAGGGCCGTGCCAGGGTCTTGGACTTCGGAGAAGCCAGGGGCACCCTCACACACCAGGTTTATGTCACTGCCACGTGTGTGACAAATCCCATGTTTAACTTGGGCGAGCATCAGAAGGTTTTCTTTGCACCACATTCCAACTAGAGCCTGCTGCAGAAAGCCAACGTGTGAACCCCAGCGACGTTCTCCATGCCTCTCGCAGCTCCCAAATGGAGCTGCCATGGGGGGCACGGATAGCACTCCCATTGTTGGCCTGTAGCACTCACTCACTTAATAAAAGGGAGTGGTCACTATCATTGGAAGCGTTAATATGCAAAGCAGCAGGGCCCAAACTGTGCATTCACACCTATATTATTCAGTGTTTCATGGAACATCAATCTTTGGTGAGCTCTGTGCAGAAAAGAGGCACGATTCATTGTGGAAAAGATCCTCATCACATTAGAATGGTCATAATGCAATTCTGTGCCAGAATATTCTGGCCAATATGACAAAAACATATTGCTATAACCCTAAATTCACTATCTTAAAGTACGGATAATTTTTTCAGGTCTTTTAATGTGGCAAAATCATCTTTGCTATGTCATTCACTACTTTTCAAATGAGATTTGTGAACTCATGTAGAATGCCAGAGAGTAACTCATAATAGTAAACACTAACATTGTTTTAGAATGTGTACCAACTATTTGATGGATGTTAACTCTTTTACTCCTATCAATGCTCTGGTACATGTTTAAGCTTAGAGGGCCTTTTATTTTCCACTTATATTTCAGAAAACCAGGAGCCTGTACAGAGATAATTAAAAGAATACGAATCAAATACTTGATGCACATGCTCAGTAAACATTAGTTTTTATTATTAATTCTATTTTCTGAAAAAAGGATATTCTACACTCTCCATGACCGTTCCATTGTCCTCGAGGTCAGGGTGTTTTGTCTTGTATCTAAGCTAAATCCAGTCTGTGCTATTATCCCTATTATGAAGGTGAGGAAACTGAGGCACACACAGATTAGGAATTTGCCCAAGGAAGAGAGAGGCAGAAATGAATCCTGGCAGTTTGGTTCCAGAGCCCAGAGCATCAGCCATCGTGTGACAGGACATCCATGCCCAAAGGCATGAGCCAGTACAGATACCTCTCTGAAAGGTCCTTGATGGTAAGTAATTCAAGACATCAATTTTAAACAATGATAAAAAAATATAGTATGGAGTCTTGTGCAAACATGCAACCTCAAAGACGTTTTTAGGATGCAGTGGAGTGGTAAGGCTGCTCCTTGGGGTCCCCGGGGCACGCACTTCTTTCCTCTGAAGTCTGGAGTGAGCTGCACTTTGGCGAAAATATTAAGAGCTACAGCGATGTACCTCACCTATTCCTTGTTCCAGTTCCCTTGCACTGAAGCCAGAGGTCAGAAGTCAGATGTTGGATGCTAATAACAGAATCTACTATTTTAGAAGCCTGCTCTATCTCCTTCCCTCTTGCCATGATGATGGTAGGGAGAACGACGAGGTAGGGCATCCCAACAGCTGTACCTGAATTTCTTCAGACATTGGAGACAACGTCCCAGCAGTCACGTCTGAGTACTCTTGCTGGTCAGTGCCCTTGCCAGGGTCCTGATGTCTCACACTGTGTGGCCTGCCGGGCTGCCTGCCCTCCCCCTGTGCTCTGAGCTGAAATGAACAAAGCTCTTTTGAGTATGCATTTGACGGCCAGATCTGTCTGCCAAGGCAGAAATCAAAGGATGAGCTTCTTCCCTCATTTCCGGAAGTAAAGAAGGACTCCTGTTTGGCTGAAGCAGAGTCTTCCCCGATCTTGGTATGTGTTAATGTGACACTTCCCTTTCTGGACAGGGTTCAGAAAAGCTCTTCCTTATCAGCACTTCCTTTACTGCCTGCTCATGAAGAGAAGGAGCCGGCACGACGATGGGGAGCCTGCTGCGGGTAGACTTTGAGCACCAGGAGCTCGCTGGCTGCAGGTGAGCAGCAAATTTACATTAGGAAGTAAAGTTGCTTGGCCTATTTGCTCCTTCCCCTTCTGTACCAGATTATTTCCAGCCAAACTCTAAGGATCGTGCTCATGAAGTGCTCTTGGATCACAGGTAGCTTGCTGCACTAGAGGCCATTTTGAGAATTTTGTCTTTGTATTTGTTACATGATTTTTTCCCTCTCTTGCGTGTGTTTTTAAAAACTAAATTTTTTATTTTGAAGTAACTATAGATTCACATGGAGTTGTAAGAAGCAATACAGAGAGCGCCTGTGTATTCATCAGTTAGTTTCACCTAGTGCTACAAAACGGTAGTTCAGTGTTACAACCAGGATACTGCTGTTGTAGGCAACACACAGATCAGGCCCATCATCCCAGATCCTCATATGGATCTTTTAGAGCCACGTCTCCTTTCTTCTGACCCGCCTTCTACTTAGCCCCTGGGAAGCACTAATCTGTTTTCTGTTTTGAGAATTTTGTCGTTTCAGTAATGTTATATCAAAGAAATTGTATATGGAGTTGGTTTTTTTTTTTTTTTTTTTTTTTCACTTAACATAGATCTCTGGAGGTTGTGTGTATCAACATTTGATTCCTTTCTACTGCTGAGATGTATTCTATGGTAAAAATGTACCAAAGTTGATGTAACCATTCAGACATTTAATAGCCAAAATGTTATTAGTTTGGGGCTATTATGAATAACACCATATAAAAATTCATGCTCAGAATTTTGTATGAATGTATGTTTCATTTCTCTGGGATACATGCCCAGGACTGTAATTGCTGAGTCATATGATAGTTGCAAGTTTAGTTTTTTAAAAAAGTTGCCAAAATTTTTTTCCAAAGTGGCAGTAAGATTTTACATTCCCACCAGCAGTGCATGAGTAATACAGCTCCTCAGTATCCTTGTTATCCTGATAGGTATCTAATGAGATCTCACTATGGTTTGAATTTGCATTTCCCTGGTGGTGAAAGACGCTGAATATTTTTCATGTCCTTAATTTTCATTTGTATATCTGTTTCTGTGGAGTGTTTCTTGTGTCTTTTGCCCATTTTCTAGTTTAATTTCTGCATTTTTTATTGCTGAGTTTTGAGAGTTCTTTATTTTATATACTAGTCTGTGGACGTGTGGTGCTATGGTTTGAACACATCCTCCAGAGTTCATGGGTAGGAAACTTTCTTTTTTTTCTTTTTCTTTTTTTTTTCTTCAGTATTAGAGATTGGACCCAAGGGTGCTCTACCACTGAGCTACCTCCCTAGTCTTTTAAAAAAACTTGTTTTTTATTCTGAGACAGAGACTTGCTAAGTTGTCCAGGCTAGCCTCAAACTGCAATTCTTCTGCCTCAGCCTCCCTGAGCACTGAGGTTATAGGGATGGAGTTAATTTTTGCAGATGGCGTGAGACCAGAGTCTAGGTTCATTTTTGCCTATGGCTGTCCAATCGCTCCAGCAGTTTTTGTTCAAAATGCCTATAATATCCATCGAACTGCATGCCCATCACTGTCAAATCCAGATGGGAGTGTTTGTGTGAGTCCATATCTATTGTTTCACGATTTTTGTGCTTATCCTTCTGGCAATACCATAGAATCTTATTCACTATTATATACTGTTACTTATTTAATAAGCGAAATACCATTACTTACTAAGTAAACCACAAAATCAGATAGACTGATTCTTCCCACTTTATTTTTTTTCAAAAAAACTGAAAGCTATTCAATTCATATATTTTCATATAATCATATACATTTTCATGTATATTTATATGTATCTACAAAAGAACCTTGCTGAAATGTTGATGGAAATTGTGAGGCGAATGTGATAACTGCTACAGTTCAGAAACCAACTGTTGATGGAAGTTGTATCAAACCCGTGTGTCAACCTGAGGAGAAATGATGTCTTTACTATGTTGAGTCTTTCCACTTTGATTGCTCTCATTAGCAGGGTGTAATTTTCAGCATACATACTCTATCATGATTTGCTTGATTTAGATCTAAATATTAAAAGTAAATAATAAGTAAGTGGTATGACAGTGAGCTGGGTTGTCAGTTTGATTGGCTTCGGAGCTGCCTAGGGGATTATCGAGACACACCTATGGGTGCTTCTTGGTGAGTCATGGAGGGTATTACATATAGTCCTGAGCCCCTTCCTCTCTGATGCTATCCCCTGGTCTGCTTCTCTTCTGCCATGAACTGAACAGCTTTGGTCAACCATACCATTTTGCCATGAAGTTTCTGCCTTGGAGCAGCTAACCATTGACTGAGCCTTCTGAAATCATTAGCCAAATAAAACCTTTGTCTTGTTTTTCTCACTTCTGAGACAAAATACCTGACACCCACACGTTAAAGGAAGAAGGGTTTGTTTTGACTCAGTTTGTAAAGGTTTCATAGTCAGCTAACTCCAAGTCAGCTAACTCCAAGGCAGGGCAGCATGGCAAGGGAGCATCACAGAAGAGAAACAGTCTATGGGAGGGTAGGCAGAGGGCAGTAAGCCTGGCTTCTTTCTGTCCCTTTATATCCCATCCAGGCTTCAAACCTATTGGTTGGTGCCACCCACACCCAGGGTGGGGCTTTCCTCTTCAGTAAATCCCTTTGGCCACACCCAGAACTCTGCTAATTCAACCAGGGAACTAATCTAGACATCACACACCCTTAATTTATGTTCACACACCATAGATCCAGCCACCTCTGAAAAGCCCTACCTATGTGCACATGATGCTTTGGGGAGACATCTAGATACAAGCCATAACACGTTAAATTACAAATATCGAGTATTTGGTACCAGCAGTGGGAGAGTAGACTTATACAAATGGTATTACATATTTTAAGATTCCTTTTTGTAATACGTTTTATGGTTAATACTTGACATTTGCAATATGATGCTATAGGAAACACACAGATAGTAAAATGGTTACTACAGTGAAGCAAGTTCTTGTTTATTATCTTGCATAGTTACTTTTTTGTTACAAGAGCAGCTAAAATCTACTTATTTAACAAGGAACTGTAATACAGCACAATTTTGTTAACTGTTGTCCTCATGTTTACATTCGGCCTCTAATCTTGTTCATCCTTCACATCTGCTACTTTCTACCATTTGATTTGTCTTCTCCCCATCTCTCCTTCTCCCCAAGAGTTCTCTATCTCTGAATAGTTGAGCTGTTTTTAAAGATTCCACATAAAACTGACTGTGCAATATTTTTCTCTCTCTGGCTTATTTTCTTTATCATAATGCTTTCCTGGCTCATCCATGTGGCAAATGGTAGTATCTCCTTTTTAAAGGTTGAAAAATATGCATCTATGTGTATGTCTATCACATTTTATTTATTGTTCCTCCATTAATGAATCCTGATGTTGATTCCATAGGTTGACTGTTGTGTATAATGCTGCAATGACAGTGGGAGATATCTTTATGAGACTATGATTTCATTTCCTTTGGGTATATACCCAGAAGAAGTATCCTTGGGTAATAATGATATTTCTTTAGGAACCTCCACAATGTTTTTGATAATCGCTTCAATAATTTACATTCTTACCAGCAGTGGACAAATGTTTCCTTTTTTTGTACTTTTGCCTATACTTGTTATCTTTTTTTTTTTTCATAATAGCTATCTCAACAAGTGTGAAGTGGTAGCTCTTAGTGGTTCTAATTTATATTACATTTTTAATTTCAGTGCTTATATGTTCTTTGCAAACATGTAGAAATACAATGGATTTTTAATGTTTATTTTGTATCTGTGACCTTGCTGATCTCACTTATTAGCTCTAAGCATTTTGGGGATATTCTTGGGGTTTCCTATGTAGACAATCTTACCACCTGCAGAGAGATGGTTCGTAGTTCTTCCTTTCAATTTCATGTGCCTTTTCTTTTCTTTTCTTTTCTTTTCTTTTCTTTTCTTTTCTTTCCTTTTCTTTTCTTGCCTTATTATGCTAACTAGCACTTGCAGCACTAGGTTAAATTACAGTAATGGGTTTAGATATCTTTTCCTTCTTCCTAACTTTAGATGAAAAATTTGCTACTTGTATGTGCTCTAAATACACTGATTAAAAGACAGAGAGTAGCCTAGTGGATTAAAAAACCATGACTCAACTCAACTATATGATATTGTAAATATCACTTGTAGAAACCCACTTCAAATATAATGATGTTGGTGGGTTGGAAATAAAAAAGGATAGAGATATATCTGAAAACATTAAACAAGTACGAGTATCTATAAAATTATCAAATAAAGTAGACTTTCAAGCAAAGAAAATTACCAAAGACAGATAAGAACATTATTATAATGATCAAAGCACCAAAAAGACATAATTCATTATTGTTTAGTTCCCAAGTGTCTGGATATTTTCTTATCTTTCTATTGTTGATTTCTAGTTGATTCCATTATGGTCAAAGAACATACTTTGTATTGGTCAATTGATCAATTCTAAATTTGTTGGTGGCAGAACAGTGACATCCCTTTGAGAGTGACTACGAGCCAACAAGGCTGCAGTGTTATCTGGTTTGCTGTGATGTGTCAACCTCGACCCCTCTATCCTTTTTTTCCACTTTAAGAAAGTGGAGCTTGAGCTTCCTGTGTTTATCTAAAGCAGTTTGCTCTAGGAGTGCATTTTAGATCCAGAATGCTAAATAACTTCTTGAACTGAGGTCTGGACACAGAATAATGACAAAGTTCAGGTTACACAGGTGAAGCAGCCACAGTTGCCAGGAGACAAGAGTTGGGGTATAAATGGCTTCAACCAGAAGAGCCAGTATTACATGCTATGGCTGCCCTAACAGATACCACAGAGTGAGAGGCTTACAGAGCAAGCACGTACCTTTTCACAGTTCTGTAGGCTGAAATTCTGAGATCAAGGGGTGACTGGGATTGATTTCTCCTGAGGTCTCTGTCCATGACTTGGAGATCACTGCCTTCTGGTGTTATCTCATGAGTATCTGTGTTCTAATCACCTCTCGTTATGAGGACATCAGTAGACTGGATTAGGTCCCACCCTAACAATCTCCTTTTCAGTTAGTTACCTCTACAAAGACAGTATCCAAGTGAAGTCGTATTCCGAGGTACTGGCGATCAAGACGTCCATGTACGAACTCTGGTAGAAACAGTTCAGGCCACAACATCCCTGAAATCAGGAAAATAGGAGATTGGAAGCAGAAAGGGAAGAATGAGCCTATGCTGAGACTTCATGATGGGCCAGTCAGCAGAGGAATTTCTATGAATTTCTCTCAATGCTTTTTTCTGCTGATTATGCCATGATGTTTAATCTGTACTTCCCTCCTAGAGGTTCCTAGCCTTTCCTAATTCAACTGCTAACTTTTTTTTTTAACACAAAGGAAAGGTTGCTAGGGAAATTTTATGGGTGCTAAAAGTATGTCAAATCTATGTTTCCTTTTACTTTCTTATTGAGATAAAATATACATAAAACACACTGATCTAAAGTATGCTGCTCAGTGTTTAAACACATGCACCTTCGTAACCACCACTCAGATGAAGGCATAACATGGCTAGCGTTCCAGAAAGTTCCTTGTGGTCTTTCTGGTTAACTCCTTTCTCTCTACTCGGAGATTAGACTGAGGTGAGGTTGAGTCTCTGGGAAGGAGGCTTTTAGGAAGCTGTTCCAGACACCACATAGTTGTTCAGGTTCCTGAGCTGCCCAAGAAGAAAATACACCCATTGGTGTGTCAAAATTTGGCTCCTCTGACTTTTTATTAGACCATTCTGACCAGACCAGAGGTTCCTGATACTGTGCCTAGACTTTGGTCCCTAGATCTCAGGTGACTGAATGGCATCTGGGGATTTCATGGTTTCCTGGCTTATTGCTTCTGTTGGTAAGTGACCTTACTCTTTCATCTTGTACCCCAATGGGTAGTTCAAACACGATCATATTCTCTATGCACCATGACAGTTTGGAACACATTCCCTCAAGTTGAGTTGTACACCTCATCCCAGAGTCTTCTGAAACAGGTTGAATTTCATTGATTCACGTGTTCAGAGGTTTAATGCCCTGAATCTTCCCTTCTGTTTTCCTTTCTGCAGTTCTTCATATTAAAGGTCTTTTTGTAAACAGACCAGCCATGTGTTACTTCTCTTTTGGGGCCACTGTTCCCAAGAAAACTATGAGAACTAAGGTAGAAATGGAAGATGGCTACCTTTGAAAACAGGAAAGGACAGGGTATCTGGTAGCCATCCACTGAGAAATGCCAAAGATCACTATGGACATGGAAGTTCTGCTCTGTGGGTCAATGACACTACCCCAATCCATAAAACAAAGAATTGAGGGGCTCCTCATGCTGGCCAAGTGCAACTTTCTGGCAAGGAGAACCAGCTAATTCTCACCTCTCCTTTCTTGGTACAGAGCAATAAAGGAGATCAGCTTGGGGGGACCATCAGATCTGCTTTGCCCCAGCATTTTACAAAAAGTGCAGGTATGTTTTTTTCTCTGTTGTAAATGCTCCATTTCATTTGCTTTTGATGTTTATGTCACTGAAAACAGGAAAGAGAAATAACTACTAATTGTGGTTTTGATGAACACAAGACAATTATGACAACCACTGGGAACTGATATTCCTGCCAGGAGCCAAGCAACTCATCATTTTGAATCTTATCTGCTTAGTGCACGCCTGCCTGTGATCTCTCCTAGTTCTTACTGAATGTCATTCTGGCTAAGGGATCCCCATTACTGCTGCTATGGATGCTAGCCTGCTAGGGCAGCTTTAGCTGTCTTCATCTGGGATCACTATTAGGCACCACAGAACTTCATTTCAGTAACACCCAGATCCTGGTGTCCTGGCCTGATTCCAGGTGTCTGAAATATGGTATTTTTTATTCTCTTCTCCACCCTGCCTCACACTGATGGAGGTATTGAGGAATTTAGGGCAATTTGGGACTTTCAGGATGAACACAGTGAGACTAGAAAGGCAGTAGGGTTTGAAATCTGACAAATACTTACCATCCATTCAGTTGTTCCCTCATCATCTGTATTAATTACATTTTTGGGGTCAATGGTTTGCAAGAGAGCAGATTTAATATGGGACATTTACAAATTACAACATTCATACATGCAAGCCAAATGCAGGAAGAGTGCAGAACGTCTATCTACGCACTGGAGACCTGAAAGATCCAGTCAAGGGCTGGGAGCTCGCGGCACTGTCCTGTGTACATCCGTGTCTGCACTAAAGGCTGACGAAAGAGAGCAGCAGCCAGTCCTGGCAACAGCCAGCCTCTGAGATCTTTCTTCTATGAGAATAGCCAAGTTCCCTTCGGGAGAACCAGCCACAACAGAGCTTCTCTTGGGAAAAAGCTGCCTCCTATCTTCTGCTCTCATTCTCCCTTATATTGTGTTGGCAATAAACTTCAGCTGGATCTTCCACACCCAGAACCACACTGACTCAGTTCAGCTGAGTGTTCCTTCTCAAATTGACCACAATAATAAGCCCATCACATCATCTGTGGGTTAACTTTCCTTGGTTTTAGTTACCTGCAGTCAACCACAGTCAGAAAATATCAAATGAAAATTACAAGAGTAAATGACTCATTAGTTTTAAATCGTGTATTGTTCGGAGCAGTGTGATAAACTTTCAAGCTATCCTACTCCACTCTGCCCAGGACATGAATCATCTCTTTGTCCCATGTATACGCTTTGCGTGTGCTGCTCACCCGTTAGTAGCCATCCAGATTATCAGGCCAACTATCACAGTATCACAGCACTGTGTCCTTCGAGTAACCCTTATTTTAATTAAAAAAGGCCTTGTTGTACAAGAGTGGTGATGCTGACTTTATTGCAGTACATTGCTGTAAGTGTTCTATTTTACTCTTGTCATTAATCTCTTAGTGTACCTAATTTATACATTAAAATTTATCACAGTATGTATGATTGGAAAAAATGGTATACACAGGATTCGATACTATTCAAGAGTTCAGGTATCCAGTGGGGGTGTTGGATCACATATCCTGTAGAGAAAGGGGGAGTATTTTTCTCCTTGTTAACTACCTTATCTGAACCTGTGTCTTCATCTGCAAGATCAAGATGGTAACGTTTTCTAGGTGCTTATGAGGCTTCAAAGAAAAAAAAAATGTGTCCAAATCATCTGGCACTTGTAGGCTTTAAACAATGCCCTGATCTCGTGTCTCAGTTTCTCTGTACACTTAGAAGAATCTGAGGCCAAGAGATGTTAGGGCTCTGCCTAAGCACCTCAAAACTGACAGCAGCACGGAACCGAGCTAGGATCCACATGCCGAAACACCGGTAAGTGGAGGAGCCTCCCTGGGAAGCTGCAGATTGGCCCAATAATAACTTGCATCCAACAGTGTTCAAATGCAGCCAGGCCAGCCAGAGGGAGCACAGGCACTGGAAACAAGCAGCAGCTTATCATGAAAACTAAATGCCCCCATCTAGGACAGGAAATAGTAATCTCAAGACCCAAAGCAGCATTAAAAAACCTTCCATCTAAGTACGCAACTTGCATCTCGAAAAGGTCAACATTGTTCCATCTCTACCAATGCTAGCAACTGCTGCTGAGGAAAACTGAACCTCTGGATTGTGGAAGCCATGCTGTGTTCAAGTTTTCCATTAACTGGAGCTGGATATAAGCTGTAGCTAACCCAGGATGGAGTGGTGGCAAAGAAAGTTGCAGAACTAGAGGAGCAAAACCCATCCCAGAATCAAGACAGATGAGAGTAAGAACTGGATTAGCGTAGCTGGAGCCGGTGGCAGTCTGCACTTGCTGGAGCTAGACCCGGTGTGAACATGCAGAGCTCATCTGCATAAGCTCTAGGTGTCTCAGGGACAGAGAGGTCACAGCACTCTGATCGACTGGGCAGTTTATTCCTCCAAGTGAATTAAGACTTTGTGCTCATATGTCCATTTATAATGAATTTGCCTGAATTGTCATCCAGGCTTGAACACACCTAGGGACACACGTGGCATTGGCAGTTTCCTAATATAAGCTAATTTTAAACATATCACTACCACATTTGAAGGAACAACATGCTCTTTGCTTTTCTTCTACGATATCCCAGATGGGCTCCATTGGCCTTCCTGGACCTGCACCCCAGGAGAGCAATGGAAAAACCAAGGCTTGGAGCCCCACTCACCTGCTTAATCCGTCCCCAGTGCCAAGCAGCCCAGACACCTTGGCCGACCCACTTAAACACTCTGGGCCTTGGGTTCCTCATCTGCCGAAAGACAGCAGAAACCCTGACTTTGGTACATGCCGTTGAGTGCTTAGCAGAGCGCTGGGCATGCTGCAGGCAAGGAGCCAGTGGGTGGTGCCCGTGCCTTGCCTTAGCAAATACCCCTGTCTCCCCACATTGTTCCTGCTAACTTGACTTGGAGCTTCAGCTGCTCTTATAAATCTGACATCAAATTAAGTTTCACACTTTCACATGTAGTCTGTGGCCAGGCCAGTACCTGAGATTGCTTTCCTATGTGTCTAGTGACTGAGTGTGGCACCCCTTTTCCGTGCTCCCCGATTCCCTGAGTCCTTGCCGATCTGGCGCTCAGCTGATAATTGTCATCGGGAAGCACCCCCTGTGCTCTGAGAGGTCCTGAGGTTAGGATCTGCTGTATTCATCATTCTATCCTCAGCCCTTAGCATGGTTTTCGGTCTATAATAAAGTCTCACAGATTTGTGGAATAAATGAGTGAATGAATGAGTTCCTTGTGCATCACACACATCTCTGGAGCACAGAAAGGTCCTACTAGAGCACTTTGTGTGCTGGCAAAGGCTCTGAGAAATTTTGTGGAATGAAAACATTCCAGTCTCGCCTCTCCAGCTTTTGGTTACCCTGTCTAATTGCTATTCATTCTTATCACTTTCTTCTCTTCAGTGTTTTGTAACCAGGGCAGCACAGAAGGCCCGTGGACTATACAACCTTGCAACTATGCATTATAATAGCTCTGTTCCTTCCCGAACTTTCCCCTGCCCAGCCTATGTAGAGGAGGGAGACTGGGGCCCTTATTAAGTCATCACCAGCTTATCTCTCAAAAAATACTTTCCTTAGGCCATCAAGTTGAGTATTACTGAGTCTGAGAGATTACATGGAACCCTGTAATCCTATCTTTCAATAGTGACAACTACTCCCACAGCTGATCTTAACAAGCACCATGATGTGCCAGGTACCCTTCTGACCATTATACCTGTCAGCTCTTCTCAGTGGCCTTATTATTTTTGTAGGCAACAAAATTATCCCCACTTTACAGATGAGGAAACTGATACATAAAGGTTAAGAAACTTGCAAAGGGTTGCTAGTAACTAGCAAAGCTATGATTTGAATGAAGGCTATATGATCTGTCCTGGGACTGTTAACCATGAGGCTATACAAAAATTTACTATTATTCTTCTGTCAGCCAAAGAATTTGGTGATGTTGATCCAATCCAAAGACCTCCCAGTTTTTCACTTACTGAATAAAACTCCTGAACATACAATTTCATGTACATGTCACTGCCCTTCCCTTAATGGGATTACAAAGATAATATCAAAGCGAAGTTCTACATTGGCTTGCCTATCTTCTTATGGCCTAGTCAATATTTTTCTTTTTGGAAGAATCTGTAATCTGGTTCCCACCCCTCTCCCTTCTCTGCGTATTTCACAGCATGCATCTTTTTGCAGAGTGAACAAAACTCACCAGTCACTTATGCGGCTCACAGAGCTGTGTGCACAGGGCTGCAGTTGGGCTGGGAATGAAAACAACTACACCATAGTAACAATCCGTCATTCTGTCCATCTGCTGCCCAAGAGGGATCTGAAAATAGTTTCAATTCACCTTTCAAATCCACTGCTCTATGAAGGGCTTGTAACACTTGGCAGCCCTGGATGCCTGCCTGAGAAACAGGACTGCTATTCGGACTACTGGTGTCCAGCTGTAAGCCTCCTTGGAGGGGAACAAGCCATCCATTCATCAGGCTGTTGTGAAATGTTCTTTCCCCACCAGCTCTCCCGGTCAAGGAGGAGAATACCTGGAGGAATGGCATTCTGGATTTTTGTTCTTCCTAATGTGGGGATTCATTATTTATTTTGTAAATTGCCTACTCTGGCTTTTTTTTTTTTTCCTGTTTAACTCTCTTTTGCCTCAACTCCCCAGCCCTACAACTTTACCCATCTTTTAGCTTTTTTTTCTTCTGTCCTAAAATTGGAGGATTGAGAATGAGTTAGGGTTGACACTGTAAAATTTTAAAATCAATGAGTAAGATAACTTTATAATTTATCACCCAACCAGAGCACTTCTGAGAATGAAAAGAAGTGCCATTAATAATCAGAGTTAAGAGTAGTAGGGGTGAATTGGGGCCTTCCTGGGTGGTCAGAGACACAAGGTCACCCGGACTAGTTCCGGATCCCTTGCATAGTGCCAAAAGTGCATCCAAGTGCTCAGGCTGTGACGGATGGAGGGGTTTGCACTGCCCTGTGTTGGTGTTTGGTTCTAGTGCCTAATTTTGCTCTTGATCTTGAACAGTACATAGTCAATGGGGATTAAAACAGGACAAAGGCTTTTTTTGCTTGTATCTTTAGCTTGTCACGAGTCTTTTTTGTTCTTTAATTCAGAATGTCACATTCCGAATAGTCAAGCATCTTAGCTGATCAGGCCTCCAGCTTGAATTTGAAAGTTACTTTGTTAAAATGTAATCTCATGTGGATTGTTTTCCCAAACAAGCTATCAAATCTAGTTTAAAATTGTTATGCTTTAAATAGGTATGCTTTGGGGATGGTACTATCAGATCAGGAATATCTGTGAGTAATTGCATATATTCTTATTTGTTACCCACCCCACAGCCATGAGACAGGTGGCAGAATTGAATGATTTTTAAAGATTCAATGCCTCTTCTGGGTTGGAGTCAAATAAATGATGGAAACAAAGAAGAAAGAGGCATGGAGAATCAATACTGTCAGTCTAAAGGATAAATCATACTTTGGATGAAGAATAAACATAGAGATACATCATTCTAAAACCTACTCTTTGTCCCTTTATTGGTCTTGAGTAATCATGCCACCATGCACAGCATACAGTTTTGATTACAACCAAACACCAGTCCTCCAGTCCTCCACCCTCTAGGTCCTTACCAGCAGGGACCCCCTCTGCTTACAGCATATATTCACTTTCCCAGCTATACTTGCAGCCATCATCATCTAATGAAACCCTTGTGAATTAAACCAGAAAGTCTTCCCTGGCCCTTGTGGAAAAAGTTTTTATCTTTGATAAAAATCACTCTGCAATGGGAAATGTTAAGCTCTCTCTTTTAGGTACAGTCTGAGTAGTCTTCTCATGACCATACAGGGACAAAGAGGATAAATGCCAACACATAGCAGGCAGCTGAGCATAAAGATGGAAGTCATCTGAGTTATTTTCTATCTCACTAGGGCACTAAACCAGCACTGGAACTACCCACCTGTAGGCTTCTTAGTATAAGAAAAAAATGAACAGCTTTATTTTTTTAAATGATCTTTAGCATGCTGTTACTTGCAGCTCAACGCATATTTAATGATACCTTATAAACAGTATTCCCATCGTTCAATGGCAGCCCTAACAGCCCCCTTTTTGTTGCAAACATTTTATAGCATTTCTTTTTCTCCCTTTAAATATCTAAGTAAAAATACTTACAAACACTCTTTTAAAAATTCATAAAACATTTTTACAGTAATATAAATGAGAAATGTTAAGAAATAAATTTAAAGAACAAATATGCATTCAAATATGCTCATATTTTGGCACAACTACTCTAGGAGCAGACCTTGCCTCTCTGAATAGAGTTGCCATGAATATAATAACTCTCATATGCAGCTTGATGCAGGTGGGCTTCCTGGTGGTTCAAATCCCAGCAGAGGTGTAGACATTGGTATTGTGACTTTTCAAAAGGTGAATAACTCTTGATAAAGTTCCAAACCAAACAAAGTACAATCTTACACGGACTTATGTGATGCATTCTTGGAAAATTCAGCTTCATGTTTAAAATCATGCAAAAATTACTGCAATTACATGTAACATAGACTTGGGATTGAGGATCACAGAATTATAAGTGTATTTTCACCTGCATGAACATCTGATGAAGGTCACGTGAGACTCTGGACAATTCATCACTATGCAGTATTAGCCTGCACATTGCAAAATGGCCTTCATCTTATCCAGCCAACACTGATGGTGACCCTTAATTATTGTGACAGTCAAAAAATGCCCCACGGGTTATCAAGGCAGCCTCTGGGGACAGTCCTGCAACCCTCCCCCTGCCAGGACAATGGACTGAGGCCAGATTGATTTGGGACGGGTGCTCTGGTTGCTTGTTCTACCAGGACTTTAGAATCATCCATGTACCTGACTTGGCAAATTGTACCTAAGCGTGCTCCCATTTCCACAGGGAAGGGGCAGGCAGGTGGAGGGAAAGTACAGAAGCTGATTGCAATCTGTGTAGACTAGCACCCTTGCTGAATCTCAGTGCTTCCTCAGCTGTGTACAGTTTTTTTTCACTGACTTCCATGATGTCCAAGGAACTGTGGTAACTACTGGTAGACACAGAGTTGACTAAATTTTCCTCTTCTACCTCCAGGAGCTATGCATCCTTTTCTGGATGAGGGGTATGCAGTTTTAATCACATTCTCAGAGAACTCCAGGATGCAAAGTTTATACATTATGCACAGAGCAGGCTTGATATTTCCATCCTAGACTATTGGATGGATTTTCAGAACTGCGTCTGCTCCAACTATCTAACCCACTTAATTGTGTCAATAGAGGCTCGTTCCTAGCGAACAGGTAGTTAGCATGGTGTCCGTGGCATTGTATTTCAAACACTTTCCTGTCAATGTCTATTGAGCATCTGCTGAATACAAGGCTCTAAACGAAGGACCAGAGACCCACAGGGCTCCCAGTTGGGTGGAGGATCTGAAGTGGGAGAGAAATGCAGTGTCAGGGGATAGTGGGGACTATTTCAGGAACACAGAAGGGTACCCTGACCCAATCCAATGCAGCAGAGAAATTTGCAGGTGGAGATAACAGCCATCCTGGCTGTGCTGATGTGGCTGTGTGTATCAGCCAGCTGTTCTGCTGAGCATGGGATCCTGGGAAGGAAGACACTGTCTTGGGCCCAGCAGTTTGGGAGGGGCTGCCAGGGTTGCAGTGGGAAGCCTCCGCCAGCGTCTGGCCTCTGTCGCTGCACAGTGCTGCTTAGGTGGGACTCTGGGAAAATGGGATTTTGAAGGCTGGCACTGCCAGCGTGACTTGAATTCTGGTGCATACTAAAACTTTCCAGTGCATATGGGCTATCAGTATTTGTTGCAAGAGCGTGTTTGGAAAGCAGACTGCAGACTATCTGGGTTGGAGAATGAGGGGGGAGGGTGGTTTATAATTGGGAAACTATGTGCTGACTATAATCATGTTGAAAAGCAGTGTGGTTTCTATGGGGTTCATTCTGAAACTAGTGCATTTCAGTTTCCCCCTGGAACAAGGCCTTTGCTGAAAAAGAAAACATACCTTGGCCATGAAAATGCAAAAACACTTTTTGTGCAGCTCCGAACAATTCTCCATCTGGAGGGTTAACTTGTCCTAAGGCCATCTTGTCTTTGGAAACCCCAAAGATCTTTTTATTCCTTTGCCTTCTTTACACAGATGTTTACAAAAAAGGAGCAGGAATAATTGCCAATTCAGTAGGCTTCTTGCTCTTTTGTGCATTTTAAAGGCATTTGCTGTTTGGGATTTGGAAGAAAATCATGAGAAATGAGAATCTCTTGCTGTCTTGGCTGGAAACTGGCTCATTGTTTGCAGAGAGAGCTAGTTTCCATGGTTTTGGACTACAGACAGCTGCATTTTTTAGAGTAGTTTCTACTTGCAATTGGACCTAGTAAATAGCCAAGGTAGCCAGTTCCCAACAGCAAAAGGTCTTTAAGTGATTTGAAAACACCATAGTATGTTATCATTCAAGACCAACTGGCCATATTTTTTAGTTACTAAATTCTCTCAGGACTTTATTACCTTATAAAAATTTGCCTTACACAGGGCAGCCAATCACACCCCAGGCTCCAGGTCCTACTCTTAAAAGTAAACACGTTCCTTTCCTTTAAGCTACAGAGACCTGAGGCGGTCTGGGAGAAAAGTAAGGTGAGGCCCACAGAACCCATAGTCAGAGCAATGGTGCCGGAGAAGGCCATTCATCTGAGGCCATCATAGCTGTAAAGGCCATGCAGCCTCCCTGTCTTGTTGCACTGCCCCCACCCCACGGGACCCATACGGTGTGCTGCAGAGGACCCACATGTGGAAATTGGCTATTGTACTCTCTGTCAGTAAACAGAAATGGGACAAAACTTTGCTTCTTTCTTTCATGACATATGAAGAATAACAAATGTACTAAAATGGAAAAAAAACTTTTTTTTTTTTGTCTTAGCGGGCCACTGACTTGGAATGGAGGCAGATCAAGCAATGAATTTAACATTTCCCATGGTTAGGAGCAATATTAACACAATGTATGGTGTCCTCTGTATCTTGTGTGGCTTAGTGCATTGAACAGTGAAAAACATTGAGGTCACCACGCTGAGCCCAGTGCTGTAGGCCTATAATCCCAGCACCTCGGGAGACCAAGACAGGAGGATCACAAGTTCAAGCCTCACCTGGGCAACTTGGTATCCTAGAGAGACTTTGTCTCAGAATAAATAGGCCCTGAGGACAATTCTCAGTAGAAACAAACAAAAAATAATTTAGGTCTCACCACATGTCAACAATATCTGTATCCTTTATGACCCTTTAGCAAAAAACTATACACTTTTTAAACAGGGGTAAACTGTATGGTTGCAGTAGTTGCCAACATTGCCACAACATTTTCTGTGTTTCTTTTCTTCCTAAGTTTAGGGCTGATGCCTAGGGCATACCCTGACTTATTTTCCATTATTGCCCTTATTGTCATTTGACCCCTATATAGCTATTTGATTTTTCTTCTGGTCTTGTCTTCTCAACTAGACTACCAGCTCTTTAGAATCAGAGAATTTTGGATCTTTTACTTTTTGGGTGTATTGTTTTCCCACTGCAGTGCTTTGACTATGTCCCCCAAATTTCATGTGTTGAAAACTTGGTCCCCAGGGCAGCTGTGTGAGAGGTAGGACCTTCAGGAGATGACTGGGTCATGGAAGCTCTTCCCTTATGCATGGAATATCCACTTCGGATTACTGGCTGTTGTAGGAATGGCTTTGTTACAAAAATGAACTCTCTCCAGGTAGCTCTGTCTTACCATATGATACCCTCCATCACGTTATGGTGTGCAATAAAGTAGCAGTAGACACCAGTGACATTCTCTGGACTTTCCAGTCTCCAGAATTGTGAGCTAAAGAAACCTCTATTCTTTGTAAATTAGCCAGTATTGGGTATTTTGTTATAGACACAGAAAAATGTACTAAGATCCCACCTAACATGAAAATCTAGTACTCTCAAAAGAGACCAATAGGGCCTACGAAATACTTTCTTTTGGATGACATTTTCATCAAATAGAAGTAGAGGTATCCCTTGTCAGTGTCTGTCCTTTTTCTCTCAGCACCATGGTTACTGTGGGTTAGTGGTTTTTAAGGATCACTTCAATACAATTTACCACCAAATATATAAAATGTAGAACAGGATCCATTAGATAGATGAGCTGAAGTTAGATTAATGGTGATAGTGGAGATAGGGAAGAAGATGATTAAACTTTATGATTTAAGCAAAGTATCATAGTTTTTGAAGCTAGTGCCTGTCCCTTTGACAAGAATGAGATTTCTCTCCTCAGCATTTTGAATTTTCTCACTCTCAATTGAAGATATATTTGACTCAGGAACTATTATTTCCTTTCCTTGGGAACCACTCCGAAAATAACAACACACTTTCTTTTTCTTTTTTTTTTTTCAGTTACCAAGAACCAAACCTTTCACAGCCAGGTAAGTGTGCTCGGAGAATTCCTGGTAAGTATGTTTTCAGAGGAGAATTCCCAAGGGAAGCAGATCAAGGATGCGCCCCCAGGATGTGACCATGAGACTTCAGGCCCAGCTTGTTCTCATCTCACCCAGCTTCTGCAGCTTGGTTGACAAATGTGAGCCAACCTCAGGAATGCTGTCCCTAACCCAATTCCATCTAATGAAGTGATACAAAGTTTACTTTCTCATGTGTACATTCAGGTAATAGATAATTTTTTTTAAAACACTGCAAATTCAGCAATAACATTTTACAAAGATAATTATTAGCATTATTTTTTGGTGCTGGGGATTGAACTCAGATCCTTGTACTTCCAAGGCAAGTACTCTAACCACTGAGCTAAATCCCCAGTCACAAAGATTATATTTAAATTTCACTTTCACAAGGCCATGTCCATCTGTCAGGAATCTGAATAACCACTATGGTGGGGTGAAAAGTCTCCCTCTGCAGCCTATTGATGTGTGTAAGGGAAGAATACAGATGTCCTTCTGGGGGACAGAGCAGAGAGGGGAGCCAACAATGAAGAGAATGTTTCACAAAGGGAAAGGGGAGAAACAGAGAGTGGAAACATCTACATGGACTGCCTGGGAAGAGCGACTTCCCCAACCTGCATGGAAAAGGGAACTGATTCTAGTCACCTCTCTTATTCTGTTAGCCAATGTCTTCTGGATTTAAGGATGTTCAGTTAGAAGGAATTATGGTGAATAGGATTTAAAACCAGAAGACTTGGATTTGAATCCCAATGGTGCTTTGTTCTAAGCTACTTAGTTCAGATAACCTCACCTCTTGAGCCGGGGTGGTCCTGTGTGTGTGAAATGCAGACAATGTCTTCCCTCCTTACTTAGCACAAGGAAGCAATTTGAAACCACCATGAAATGCTGTTTATTATCACATCTAGTCTGAGAGTCTTGTTGGTTTGTAAGAGTTAACCAGCACCTGACATAAAGTAGGTACTTTTCAGTGTGGGAAGCAGAGAAATCTCAGTATCTTGAAATAACTTGCATCAGGCAAATGAAGATAAAATAATATTTTGGATAATACTAACTAAAAAATCTATAGATTTTTTATAGAAAAAATTAACTTATTCACTTAATGTACATTTTTAAATGTTTCCTAATGTGAGGTGCTGTGCAGCCACTGGGGAAAGCAGTGAAGAAAAGACCCCACAGGAACTCTGAGTGGTCCGGGGGCCCAGACACGAAGACAGACTCCAAGAGCAATACCCGCAGAGCTGAGTAAATATCTGCTGGGATGAATAGACAATCAGCTGGATTGCGTGTTTCCTCAATCATTTTGGATCAGCACGAATCTAATCTCTGTAACCCCTGAACTCTTCACACCGAAGAGTGACAAAGACACTGAATAATTGAGATCCTCAAATAGCACATAGCTAAGTATCCAGCATCGGAAAGATCTCACTTGAACTTCCGTTGCAGCTCCCTTAGTCCCTGTGTTCTCTATGATGAATGCTTCTGCAGTAACAGATTCTGGCTTGACTCCTTGTCCTATTTTCCATGGTGCCCTTTGGGTAAGATTGACATGGTCATAGAGGGAAAGGTAGGAAGAGTGATGCTCCCAGAGGGTTCTTTTTATGGCCATTTTCTCATGTGGAATTGAGAGTCAAGGTACTCGGGAAGATGAGACTGGAGGCCCCTGCCTTAAGCATGAAAGGAAAATGACACAGACTTACCCAGTATGCTCACCCTTCCTCAACCCTGGAAGCCCCATGTGTAGCTAGATGCCAACCAGTCTGATCTTGGGTTCTGCATATAGACAGCTTTTGCTCACCATTTTTAACTATTCCAGGCTTACCTGGGACCGAGAGAAAACCCTTCTGTGCCCATGCAGCATTTCCAAACATGTGGTCACCGACACTTCCTCCAAGCTGGTGCAATAAATTTCAGAACAATGTTTTCCCTATTTTTGCTTAAAATCTAAATTATTTCCACTGAAGTGTGCTCTCACCCTCAGTCACAGTGGCTTTCTGGTACAGTCCTCCTCTTTATCTGCTCACTGTGGTTGGTAATATGTGGATTTATTTGACTCCAATTCTTCCCCAGCTAATGGGAATTATCTAACCTGGTACCTGCAGAGTTAATCTTCAACCTCCTTCAAAATCTCTTAGCAACTAGCTTTAATATATGAAGCCCAACAAAGCACCTAGGTTCTTGCTTGAGGATGTTTATCTACTACGTTATTTAAAAATAATAAAAATCATGAAGTTTACACACACATGCATACACAGTCTCTCTCACACACACATGCACACAGCGCAGGGCAGGGGCGGGGGGTGGTTTGGCCAGTGAGTAAATGTAACTAAGTTAGCTCTTACTCAAAAAGGATAAAGCAATGGCACTTTGGGTCATCTTTCAAGCTGAGAATTAGGTTTTCTGAGTTCTGGGTCATGTGGAGGTTTGTTTCAGATTACTTGAATCAGGGCCCCACGGTAGTTACATTACTGGGTTGTTGACCTCTTTCCAAGAATTGCTCAAAAAGTACATGAAAAGGCTAGATGAGCTGGCTTTTAAAAAATTAGATGAGAGAAATAGTGTTTTCCAGCTACAGTACATTGCTGCTCAGCTATCAAGGATATCTGGACTTCCAGTCATCAAATACTCAGTGACCTTCAGAAATATCGCTCCCCTTCCCTAATTGGACAGTAACACTGTATAACTGAAGTCAAAACACACCGGCAGTGGCTTGTCTCAGGACCAGCATAATGCTTGGGCTTGTTCTTTGAAAAACATGGACAGTGGGCGTGCGTGTGTGTGTGTGCGTGCATGCGTATGTGTGTGTGTTAGCCTCTGTAGAAGCTGTGCTATTTATTTTGTGTTTCATTTACCACTTCCACCTACCACTTCCCTCTACACAAATCTGTGATGATATTTTCAACAAACAAGACTCAATAAAATTCTAGCTGATACACAGCTGTCTCAGTTGACCTCAGTTAACCTTTTCTTTTGCAGACTAGTCGCCAAACATATTGTGTTTATCTTTAACAAAAATTTGAATAAAGCCACTTACTACTAGCTGGACTCCCCAGAGCTTATCAAATTATAACACCGTTGAAAGAGAACTTTTACCTCATGAAGGGACGTGCCACGCTTCAAGTTCTTGAAAAGCTCTGTAGTCCCTTTCTTTTCCTTTCTTATTTAGTTAATTAAATTAATTTATTTATGGAGTGTGTCAGGCTTCGCTGCTGGAAGGTTTCATGATGCATGTCACTTGCAGGCTCCACTGTGCTGAGGTGGAAGGTTAGGTGTTCTTTCCTTCGGACCTCCCCTGCTTTCTTTGAAGGGAAACTGTCAAAGTTTCACTTGGCTTTTTCACACCTCCCACTCTCCTTCATCCACACCACAAGTCCAAGTCCAAGGTTATGACTACTCCAAGGACCTTTGGCTGGCAGTGACACAGAGCTGTGGGTGGGGGAACCTCTAGTTCAAACAAGTAGGCAGAGAATCAATTTAGCTTGAAGGATGGACAAAAGCACAGGGGGAGGTGTGCTCGAGAAGAGCGAAGGGTGGCGTGAAGTGAAGGGAAAGGTGAACCTCCTTCTCTCCACCTTTGAAAAGCACACCAGGATGGAGGAAACTACATGCCCATTAGGGCAATCTGCACAGGACTTGCCACACACAAGACCTAAGACAAACTTCATGCTAGCCCTGGGGTACCCCCATACCTTGACTTAGCTGCTTAGATCCAGCCTCCTTCTTTGAACAAATACGATCTGTCCAGTAAATACAAATTCTGTAGCACATTTTCTCCCCTGTATTTTGGAAAGTTTACAAAACTGAAAAAGAAAACCCCATAAATCTTTTTCATCCAGATCTTTCTGGTTCTGAAAAAGAGCCCAGCACAATTTCCCCAACTCCTCCAGCCCACACTGTGTTTGCCCTGCAGAATTGAGGTCTGATTCAGGAAATTCAGCTATTAATCATCCTGCACCCTAGTGGGAGTGTGGGGCCGGGAAATCTCATAGCACCTGGAGGCCTGAGGGCCGGGCCCT
Source organism: Hystrix cristata (assembly GCA_004026905.1). NCBI lineage: Eukaryota > Metazoa > Chordata > Mammalia > Rodentia > Hystricidae > Hystrix > Hystrix cristata. The sequence goes on along the minus strand of PVJO010005804.1, from coordinate 72,020 downwards.
GGGCCAGCTCTGTTCTCCCACACCTTGGTAAGCTTTTATGGTCTCAGTTTCCTCGTCTGCATCTTTAGAAACACAGGCTAAACATTTGTATGTTGACTTGCTCTATGACTTCAAGTTCACATGTTGTTTTTTTCATTGTTGCTTGTTCAAGAAACAAGAGCAGAGATCATGTTTTATATTGCTTCTTCCTCACCTTCATGAGAAATCAATAGTTTGTCCATTCATTTATTTGACAAGTACTGATCTTATAACTGGTCGTAAAGCAGACATCTATTTGTCCATAGGTAACACAGCGATTCTCATAATGTAACCATATTATAGTTTCCTGGAGGCTTTGGCTAAAACATAGATTGCTGGGCTGCATCTTCAGTCTGACTTAGGTCTGCAGCACCTAAATCTGCATTCCTAACAAATTGTCGGGTAATGCCGATGCTGCTGGTGTGGGGCTGGGGCTCACATCTGAGAGCCACTGGCTTACTCGCACAGCATGGTGGGATAGCAGTGTTCTCCTAGATGCTAGTATGGCAACAGCAGGCATCTCAGCTCTCCATGAGGGAGGATCTGCCTTTGTTTGAAAAAAAACGCCTGGTAAAAAGCCTGCTTGGATTGGGTGACACCTTTGTCAGCCAGCAGCAAGCTACGAGGAGAGAAAGATGCTGCTGAGAGGACGGTGGAAGGGAAGTGAGGGGTTTGTACCTGCAGAGAAGGCAGGCAGCAGAAAAAGGGCCATAGGTGAGGTGAGGGCTGGCCTCCACCTGAGGGCTGTTCTGTGGTGTGCTGTAAGAGCTGTTCCCTCTCACCCTCCCCAAACCTTCAACACAGAGCAGTAGGAGACCAGGGGAGAAGAGGCCAGGGGAGGACAAGGCTCTCAGGAAAACCCCAGAATCCTCGGGGTGGCCACGAGGGTCTGAAGCTGTAGAGTTGGATTCATGGTAGCGTTGCAGCCTGGATTGCCTGACTTTCCAAGAGGTGGGAGACCCTCTGGACTTCTGGGGACATCAAGGCTGAAAGCCAAACTCTCAGTGAGGTCTCAAGGACCTGGAAAAGCATTTTTTTTTTTATTTAGTGTATTTTTTATTTTAAACTTCAGGCCTTTAGAGAAAGTTTTAAATTGAAATTACACTAAAATTACTGTAATCAAAATTATACCACATTGGTGCTAAGAACTTCAAATTTATAGTTTTCTTTGATCTTTACCAAAGTCTTGTCAGAGGGAAAGGACTAGAATTAGTCATATATTCCTACTGGGAAATTGAGGGATAAAGAGATGAATAAAGCCATAATTAGGAGCCCAATGGGGAAGACCCTTTGTTCTTAGGGTTCCATTTTCTTCTCAACTGAGGTAGCTCCAGAGTTCAATCCTAATTCTGACCAAACTGACATTTGGAGCAATATTTCAGGATATCCCAAGGAAGAGGTTAAATCATTTCATCCCTAACTGAACACCTGCCTCTCAAATCCAGAGCCTCAGCCCTTTTCACGAAGACTTGTGTGTCATTTGCCGGCAGGAGGGAAGGAGGCAGGAGTGTGATCAAACTTAACTCTCTACATTTTATAGCTGCACGTTACACTCTGATATAAATCTTGTAACACAAAAGGTCTATATAAAATAAGAGCCAGTCACGGCCAAATCCTCTATTTTTTTGGCAACACTTACCCCATCTGTCTTTATGGCCGACAAACAAATCACTTTCATTCTAAATCAAAATGATCGGTTTCCTAGCAGTTTTATAGGCTTCCAGCACTGGCCCAGGAGATTCTGGGATGGGCAGGACCCAGAGGCCCCTCCTACTTAACTCGTCTCTTCTGGTGTCTTCAGTCAGGTGAGACTAGGTTTAACTGAGATTCCTTAGTAGGAAGATGAGGAGTAGATCTCACAAAATGAGCCCTGAAGGAGTCTGTAGTCTCAAAGACGGACAGCTTTCTCATTGGGGTTCGGCATCTTGAGGGTGGTCCATTTTCTCTGCCCTTGGGCCCAGCCCCCACCACATCCGTACATCCCCACGCGGACTGGAGATGCAAGAGAGCCAGGGCACTCCCAGAAACAAAGCAGCTCCTGTTCATTAAGCCCTAATGCGCTGAGCTTGTTTCACAATTACCCTTAAAGTAAGTATTCCTGTTTTATAGGAGAGCGAGCAAAGTCTCAGGGACTTGAAGGAACCTGTCCTGGTTAGTTAGTAGGTGGTAGAGTTGGTATTTGAACCTGTGTTTCTACAAAGCCCATATTCTTCTTCACTGTGCCATCCAAAAGCTCTAAAGGCCTGCCTGGGCAAAAGGAGAATGAGTGACTTTGTTCACAAATATAAATACATCTCTTTAATTTGGGGGTTATGTTCTTAGTTTTTTTTTTTTTAACTTAAACTGTTATTCTTTTCTCAAAATCACAGTGATAGTAGCTAATAGTTCTCTCCTGCCCCTCCCCTCCACTCACCTTGTCCTCTTTGTTTTTACTTGACAGAGTGTGTGGGGGGAGTAGACAACTGTTCCATGTTTCTGTTAAGCTTTTTTGGGGGGGTGTTGCGGATCAAACTTGGCCTTGAACTTGCTAGGCAAGCGCTCTACCACTTGAGCTAAAGTCCAACCCCTCTGTTAAGATTGTTTTCTTGGTCCAAACTTCACAAAGTCTGGGATCTATACATGGAAACTCATCATAGTTCACGAATAGAGTAGCTCTGGAATCCATGTTGTGGGTAACATGCCGAACATTTGATTTATAATTCACTACCTGGCACTGTACATTTGGTTCCGGTTTGATGAGAAACTTTAGTTAGGCCTACTGGAGACCTCTCAGTCAAGATATCTCTCCTCTAGGAGCCTCTCATTCTCTTAAATTTCTGTTTTTCCTGCCCGGATGCGTTGTGCATCTGGGTTCTGCTTTCTTTAATTGATAAAATGTGCTAATCAGTTAATATTCTTCTGAAACCACTTGTATTTTTTTGTTTTTGGTGCTGGGGATCGAACTTGGGTCCTTGTGCTTGCAAGGCAAACACTTTAACCACTGAGCTAAAGCCCCAGCCAGCCACTTGTATTTTTATCAACAGTTACTTTACTCGTATGGTGTGAAGCACAAACATAGCTGTTCCTTCTTCAGCATTCTCATGGTTTTTACAAAGAGTATGACCCACCTATCAGTTGATGAAATATCACAGCCCCTTAAACCCGAGCAAAGCAATGCAAACCCCCGGCAGACGGAAGAAAGCAAGCTGCTGCTGGGTCTGAGGCCTCCCTGCGCTAATGACATCCCACTGTGTCAGCCAGCTGTGTGACAGAGTGGCTAATGACTCCTCAATTCTTCCCAACACCATCACCCCGTCACCCTGAGCTCCGGGCAGGGGCGAGTCCTCGGCTCCTCTGAGCCATCAGAGGTCTGCATCTGCGCCGGCCCGGCTGCAGGGCCTCTGGAGTGTCTCTCAGCCCGGGTCCTTTAATTTCCTTTATGGATGCAGTAAATCATTCTACACACCACGGAGCAGGGAGAAAGTCTGATTTATGGGACCTACCTGCTTGGCTCTTTCAGAGTAAGATTCCCATAGTGAATGTTTTTCCCTCTTCCCACTTTTTTTTTCTTTTAGATTTTGAACATGTTTAACTAAAATGCCCATGTAGTGTCTCTTAAAAGTTGATCAGAGGGATTCTGGTCCTATCAGTGATGGTTTCCCAGGGGCGGCTATTTACTGTCACTTTTCTTCCCTCTGTCTGTCCTGTTTCCTATGACCCCTTTTTCTCCCTGCATTTTCCCCACCTCCCTTTGCTCAGTGGGAAAAGACTAGGTCACCTCATTCCCTCAGTCATTCCAGCCTGCCTGCCCTCTTTCTGAGTGCTGTAGACCCAGCAGGGAACGGGGCAGACAGGAGCCTGCCCTCCCTGTGGGACTGGAGGAGAGAGACACAGTTACTTGGGCACTTGCAATGCAGTGTGGTGAGGGTTGCATAGGGGTGAGCACTGGAGGGCTCTAACCCAGCCGTGGCCTGAGGCAGGCAGGGCTTGCGGGAGGCCTCCTGCAACCTGAGGACGGAGTCTTGGGCATTGGGGACACAGCCAGAAATTAGGCAAATGCTAAGCATGTGGCTCTCTAGTAATTGTCTGGACTTTAAATTGGTCTTCTCACTATGGTAGGAAACCTGGTGGAGATGTGACAGCTGGAAGAATTATCAGGCTAGATCTAGGAGATGATCCCCTAAAGCTGTTATATTTGGGCTCTTGATTTTAATATAGTCCAATAAGCCACAATGCAAATGGGGATTTGACAGTGAGTGGGTTTCGCATTGTGTGCTCTCATAGGTGTGTTTTTATTGCTCATTTCTTGCTCTTCATAACTAATTAGTCCAGCTTTCATCCAAACAAATGAACACACATTTAGAAATTAAAAACTTCACCGAAGACTAGAGTTTTCCTAAAAGTCAGAAGAAGGTGCTGGATTAAGAACTTAAGGTTTAGAAGTTTTTGGTTTCCAAATGAGAATCAATAATATCTCCTGCCCTTTCTTTTTCTTCCAGAAGGGAACGTTATTTTGCTTTGTCTTTATCAAAATTCAAGTGTTAATCAAAGACTTTTACAAGTCGCCATTTACCTTAGTGAGTTCAAGCATCAGTTTTGACCAGCTGTGCTTTGGTTTTTACCACCTTTTCACTCCTTGCATTGTTTTTCCGCTTAGGGACTGTGTGAACTCCTGGCATGGGGCAGAAAAGATTTCGGAGGAAGAGGACTGGCATTCACGTCTGGCATTATCTAGGTGTGCCTTCCCTTCACGATGTGGGTTGATTATGATTGAAAGGAGGCAGTTCTATTGGAATTGAGAAATGTTCTCTCCATTTCTGAAGAGGATGGCTGTTAACAATATAGCAGATTGCAGAATGGACTGGAGTGAACACAAGCATTTTAAATGGCAGAGAAGAGAGCACAACAAAAGGTCACAAAGTGCTCACTTGACCTGAGAACTCACCATTAAAGTGGCAGCTTGGGTTTGTTCACTGGCAGCCTGGGGTCCCTGGGCTAAAACGGATGGCAGACTCAAGGAGAGTGTGCCTGTACCGATTGTTCTTGTTAAGAGCGAAAGGCTGTCCTGGTGGAATACTGGTGTTGAGTTGGAAAATAAATATTAGAATAAAAGTGGGTACTTGGGGACAGGGACCGTGAACGTCTGTTACTATCAAATAAATTTACCCAGAGCAAACTCAAAGAGAATACGGAAGTGAAAAATTCACTACAGTTGTGCACAATTCACCATGGGAAGGAGACAAGTAATATTTGGCCTACTGGCCTAATCTATATACCTGAGCCTGATAATTTGCCTTGGCATGTTTTGGATTGGATTATCTTGAATGATCTTGCCCTGAAAGTACTGCTCCAACCTCTGTCCGTTCCCAGGACCGCTGGTAGTTTAGGAAGTGAACAGTTTTAGGTTAAACTGATTTGGGTCAGCTCTACCCATGCCTGTGTAATTCACTAACACCCAAAACACCAGCCCTCAGATGCAGCGCTGTTTCCTAATGTCCTTTCCACACTACTCTAATTCATCTGCTTCCCCTCCTCTACTTGCCAGCCTCCTTCAACTGTTAACTCCAAAGTTCATAAGAACAAGCCCTTTTAACCATTTCACAAGAGTGAGTCATCACAGGATGATAAGGAAGCTTTGCTGTGATGAGTTCTGGAACCAACAAGACTCACCTATAAGCTAAGCTCTGCTTAGAACATTCATGGTTCAAATTCTTGCACTTATTATATGTTACAGTTTGTATGGTGTTGCAAACTTTTACATCACTTGACAATAGTTGACATTAAATGTGCAGCATCCATGCACATTTGTGTTGTAATTTACGTGAAAGTGCTTTAAAATCACGAGTGCCAAAGCTCTTAAGCTTTTTCTTTGTAACAGACTAACTGGAGAATATAGTGAAAATATGAACCCCTTCCTACGGGAAATACTCACTAATATGTTTATACCAATATGATTTGGCATATAAATTTAAGAAGCCATGAATCTACTAATGTGTCATAGATCCCCTGATCTAATGATATTTATAAAGTATTGCTAAGCATGTTCTTTTTAATTACATTGAATTGTATATTTAACATAACCTCAGTAGTATTATATAGAAAAGGATATATATATATATATACACACACACACACATAGAAAAGACTAGAAGAACATGCACCAAAATGTAAATAATGCTTACGTGTGGATGACAAGATTGCGGGTAATTTTAATTTTCTTCTCCAAATTTTTTCAATTTAAAAATATTTTGTCCTTCATTATTCTCACGGAAGTAGCTATACCTTGTGACAGGGCATTGAAATAGTGGACAGAGTTTTCAAAAGCAAATCTAAATAGACATTGTCTGGGATCAGATGATTTAGACCTTCCTCCTGGCCTTCTGATTGGTTCAGGGCTTGATTCTGGCCAAACCAATCAGTGGTTCTTTTTTTTTTTTCCTCCTCAAGATTTTTATAAAAGATAACTAGCAAGGAGCCACTACCTCTTTGGTGACAGAAGTTTTGAGAATGACCTGGTTTACATGAGAGAAACAGAGGCTCCAGAGAGGTGGTTGAAGTCTAGCTGTTCCTTGTCCTTACATTTTGGTTCTTCAATCTTCCCTCTGATTTTATAGATACCCTTCTGCTCTTCCAACAAATTTCCTATTTGAACTGGTTAGAGCTGAATTTTTAACTAGCTTACATGAAACCAATAAGGATATAATCGACAAAAACATATTTATAAACAGTCAGGAATAAAATTTGACCCAAAGTGTAAAGAACATGAAATCGCCGTATTTCTGGACACAGAAAGTGGTTAGCTTTGTGTGTTTAGCACCATACAGGACAGAGGGAAAACACAAAAACAGAGACAAGTCAGGATTATTGGTTCAGAACTTTAGATCATCCTGTTTGCTAAGGAGGTAGAATTTGTCTTGTTGGCTGTATGAAGAAACAGACAATAATGGGATTGTTCCAACCTAGGTTATGACCATAAAAATTACAAGTCTCTTCTCTCATTTATGAATGTGATGCTGGGGATAACAAATTTACAAGGTATTAAAGATACATATATTTGCTAACTCAGTGAGCTAGACAATAATCTCTGTATTAATTTGGCAACCAGAAGCTATCTGAGCTCTGCTAAAATCTCAGCAAGTTGATAGAGTTACTCTACCAGAATAATTACATGTGGATTTGTGCTCTTCACAGCCAATTCCATTTCAACAAATTTTTAAGTATAATGCAATTAGTTAGATGTACTGGGATGTGGTTTAATTATTCTATGAATATTTGACATACTGAAATTTCAGAGTGACTTTCTTAATTAAAATATAACCCAGCTAAATGAAAAGCTCCAACTTCAAATCCAGCCCTAACTACATCCATACTGAAAGTGTGGAAAATTACCTGTGGTTGGCAAATGTGCGTTTTTATTGAACTTAGAATGGCCTGCTGAAGATGACAAGGTAGGCAGACCATGTGGCACTATCTCCACCTTTGGGAGCTGGTTAGGGAAGCACAATGAGTAGAAAAGTGTTTTGAAGTTTACACTCAGGCTATCAGATAACAGGACTAGCTTAACGTTTTTCTCTCTTTTGTTGTGCTGGGGCTCCAACTTAGGGCCATGTGAATGCTAGGCAAACACTCTGCAAATGAGCCACATCTCTAGCCCCGAACTTTTTTCCTTTAAGTAACACTCTCTAACCTACATTGTTCTATGGTAGTTCAAGTCCAAGCTGTGTTCACATTTCTTGGAGGTCGAGAGATACAACTGTTATCACGGTATTTTAGACTGAGGCTTCAGTCTTTAGATCTGACGTGCAGTTCAGCATTAAATGATTCTAGACTTTGGATCTGATTCCGTAGCTACGCAATCAGCATTTTGGGGCATGCTCAAATTCATTAGAGAATCTCAGTGATTGTTGTGGGTTTTGATACGATTTGTCAGATTACTTTTCAGAATGTGCCAGTGTTATTCCCATCGCAGACAGAATGAGAGTGGTTCTGTGTCTTCTCATCCCAAGAATTAGCACTTAGATACATTTGCCCTAAAGTATCAACAGTGGTGTCACATTGCTTCACTATGAATTTCTTTGACTATTAATGAGAGGAACATTTTTCTTGTTTCTTAGCTTTTTGCGTAGCTCAGTTCTGAGAACTACATTCTTTGCACATATTTTACTTTATATTGATTTATGTAAATTCTTGATTTATGTAAATCAATTATGTAAATCTTGATTGATTTACATAAATCAATTTACTTTAAATTGATTTATGTATATTGATTTATGTAAATTACCAATTACAGATTGGTAATTTTGATCTTGTCTCTACCATATCTAATGTAAATATTTCCCAATTAATTTGTTGCTCCTCTTTTTTTTTTTTTGACAGGGTCTTGCTGTGTAGTTCAGGCTATCTTTGAACTCACTATATAATCCAGGCTGGCCTTAAACTCATGGTAATCCTTCCTGCCTCAGCCTCCCAAGTGCTGGGATTATGGGCATGCACCACCATATCCAGATTTGTGTCTTTTTTTAACCTGAGGGTTTCTATTGTTTTTCCATGTGATTTCTCCCTTTGACTTGTTTAAAATCCTTCCCACTCCCAAATTCACTTTATTCACATTCACTTGTGTGATATAAGTAAATTCTGTCAATTCACTGGAGCACAGAGATGTTTTTGATGTTATAAAATAAAATAATTTTGATTATGACAGCTATTTTTATTTATTGTATTTTAAAAAGTAATAAATAAAAGAGAAGATGAGAAAAGAGGCCACGTAGAAGGATGAATACACAAACTTCCTGCGGTCTAAGAGAGTTGCCGGATCTGAGGCTCTGTGTGGAGGAAGAAACCGGCAGGGGTTTATTTTTGTCTCACAATTCTTCTGGGTTTCTGGTCAGTGTTCGACCAGTCAGGAAAAGAGCTAGAGGCCTGGATTTGCCAATGAGCACCTCGGTGCAAGTTACAACTAAAACACATACCTCTTATCTCACCTGACCATCACAAGGATTAAGTGCCTGGAAATCCAGGGCTGAAATGAAGGCTTTAGGAGGGGAGGTCAGTGGGATACCGGGTGATCCCTGACCTCCTTTCCCCTTTCTCACCCAACACCCCGCACAACCATTTGTAAAGAGTGGGAAAAGGGGATATTTTCACATTTCTTTTCTCTTTACTTCCTTGAAACTACAATTTGAGCCAAAGTGATACCTACTGTAGGTAGAAGGTCCTGAGGACCAAACCAGATAAAATACAGACCATACTGCAGGAGTGTCTTCCATGTTAGATTGGTGTCTGGAATTAGAGTTTTTTTTTTCTTTTTCAAATAAAAGCCCACATGAGGAGCAATTAAAAAAAAAAACAAAAAGGCCACATAAGTAGCCACTGTCTCTACTATGCTTACTCAAACTCTCAGGCCAGAGGATGAAATGCTGCACTCCCTCCCATCATTCCCCTCCATTCACAGGAGAACCCTGAAGTTATTACGTGCTAAATGTATCCAACAAATGAAGAAAAATGACAATGATTTTTTTATACATTGGCTATGGCAGCATAATTTGGACAAAAGAATGCTAAACAGGGAGGCAGAAGGTTCTAGAGTCTACTATCAACCATGTCACCTTGTGTAAATTTTGGAGCCTTAGTTTCTTAACCCATACAATCATTTATACCCAGGGTTGATAAAACACACATCACGATTTTAAAACATGATATGGAACTGCATAGTTATGTTCAACTGAAATAAATTTTTACCTTTGCTTTCTAAGTTAGTCAATCATATGAATAACCTTTATATTTTAAATTTATGAATTCTAAAATATTACCTTAATACTATTTCAATTTTAGTATATTTTCACTGTCAAATATTACATGAAAAATCCTGATTTTTGGATGACTATCAAAACTAGACATAGATGTTGATATTACAGTTTAGTTGATCAATAAATTTATAATTATAGAAACCCTTTATCTTCTAATCATTTCACCAAGGGAGTCAATGGGGAGGCTGTAAGTGTACAGGTTAGTGACTTTTAGCACTAGGATTGTAAAACGTGTCTCAGACCTGTTTTATTGGCATGGGTGGCACTTAATTCTGTGAGAGGTTGGTCCCAGCTTGTTTGAGGCTGATACCCTGGGGTCTCAGGTCAAAGGTTTGCTTTTAGGTCCGTTTCACTCTGTTGCACCCCATCTGGTCTGAAGCAGTCTGAGATGAGCAGGTTTCTAACCTAGCACTTTTGCTAGGATAATTAAATAGGTCACCTTACTGGTGGGGAATCCATGGTCTGCTGTCTGTACATGTTTACCTGTAAGTCAAACAGTGAGTACTATAAAAGAAAAAGAATTACAGGATCCAGAAAGAAAAGTCTTGTTTTAAGAAAAAAAAAATCAAAACAAACAAAACCCCTATATATTTTGGGTAGAGAAAAATTAGAACCAGAATTCTCAAACTTTTTTCATGTCATGGTGGATCTAGAAAATGATTAATTTGTATAGTACTCAGGGGCTGACTGGAGGGAGTTTGGAATTCAGTCCCGGCTGCTCAAAGCTAAAAAGAGGGCCCATTGTGATCCCTGCTGGAACCCAGCCTTTGAAGACAATGACATGTAGGAAGGGTGAGCAACCACGGGGACATCAGCTCATCCGCACTTCCCAAACTGAAGTCCTCTGTTCACCTAAGTCAGCTTCCTCAGTTCACTGTCTCATTTATTTCACTTGTTACCCGAGCTGGAAATACTTAGTGAATGCTGCTTAGTTCTTGAGCTCTTTTTAGTCCATTCAATTCAGTAAATAATTACTGAGGACCTTTGTGCAGGACATCTTTTCTGTTGACTGAAAGTAGTCAAGAAGTATCTGAATTTCTGGCTTCTGTCCTCCCTTTTAAATCCCACAGACTGTCCCTCAGGGCACATGCCTGGATGACACTAAGTTTGCCTCGCCTTCACCCATTGTATCAGGGGAGGGAGAGCTCACAGATGGTCCCCATGTCCTGAACACCAGCCAATGGACAAACCCAGTTGAAAGGCGGTGGGTGGGGAATCCAGAGGACATGGTCCACAGGGATCGGCCTCTCAGGACATGGAACTTGCAAAGAAAACTGTGTGTGTTTATGGGAGGAGGCAAAGGGAGAGTCATCAGCTCACCTGCTAATTAATTTAGAAAAAGAGAAAGTTTCCTTGGGTCCATTCTGAAATGTCCATGGGCTCCCTGTTGCCCTTAAAGTAAATATTTCTTTCAGAATCCTTAGCAATCAGGTTCAATCTTATTTTGTTTCTTACAAGCAATGAAAAAGAACACAGGCTTTGGGTTCATTTCCACATCTTGGCTAGGCCATTTCCTGTGATACCACCTGCTCACTATTGAGCTTCTTGGAGCCTTTTTTTCCTAGCATGCAAACAATGACAACACCTTTCATGTAAATATGCCCTGTTAATATTTGCAAATTCCACTGTACCCTGAGGTGCAAATCCCACATGAAACCTCCTTATTGAGATCTTGGTTGATCTATCATGTTCTTCATATTTAGCCATGATTTGTGCCAATAAATCTTTGTGTATTTAAAAAATTGAAACTGAGAGTTACCTGAATGGCTTTTCTCCAGTTTGTATTGTCTTGCTAATAGTATAGTACTGCTTTGGTGACATCTTCCTACAACTTTACTTTTTTGGTACTTTCCACTTACCTGTATAGCTGCAATTATGATGTTGCCTGAGGGTTATCTGCGAGAGTCATCACATGGGTCGCTTCTCAATTATAGCACCAGAATTTCAAACTTGTAATTATACAACACACTCAGGAAAGATGACCTGATAAAGACTGGTTATAAAAACAAAAGAGTATTTTAAAATAAGAATGAAATGAAATTAAGTCATATGACCTGGGAAAGATAACAACAAATTGATCAAGTGACAGTTCGCATAAGATGTTTCAAATCCATTAACCATGAATTCTTTCTGGCCCATACTGCCCTAAAGCAGTGTAGGAAAATAAACAGGTATGGGAGAAAAATTCAGTTTGGAAAGAACTTTGGCTTCTGGAGTTCATTGTTGTGGACACGGCTCCCTCTAGTGTACTGAACAACATCGGTGCCCCACGTGTGCTGGCTGTGCATGCTTATCCCCAGTCACCAGCCTTGCTCAAATCACTGAGATCTGTTTTGCCATCAGCTTCCTTCCTCTTGTGCAAACAACCACAGGTCAGGGAAGAAAGAAGGACAGACGTCCTTTATTCCACTGGGTTTCAACACTAATTGTTATGGAGGTAGTGAATTGACTTGAAGTATACAAATAATATGAGAAAGTAGAGAAACATTTTCTTTCAAAAAGCTTTGGCTTTTTCCTGAGGTAAGAGGATATAACTAGGGAGAATGAGTGAGACTAAAAGATGATTTCTAGTTATTTTACTAAAATGGTCCCCCTCTTGTATTTATCAAAATGTTAATCATCTGCAAATATATCCCAAGCGGGATACACAGGCCAATTGGAAAGCCCACAATTAAACCACAGCAGAAGGAAAAGAAAGCAACTCTTCCAATGGGGAGACATTTAATGTAATGATATATATTGAAATAATGTTTCTTGAAGCATCGTCTCCAGAACATTGGTTCTACAAGGTATCAATGGTCTTATTCAAGTAAGGGTTCCATGTCAAATTATTTTAAAATATTTGGAATTTGGCAAAGATGAACTGATTTTTTAAAACACTTTAGTATGCCTTGAAGCCCTCAGGATGCTCTTAGTAAACTGCCATATAGTGTGACACCACACTCAGAACTCTAGCATTTTCCAAGTATTTATCAGAGATTTTTTTTTTTTTTTTTTTTTTTTTTTGGTGCGGGGGATCAAACTCAGGCCCTTGTGTTTGTGAGGCAAGCACTATCGGTGATTTTTTAAAATGCTTATTCCTGTAGGACCGTGCACTGGATTAGAATTTCATTATCTTTCAATCAAAGACAGACAGCAAATATTAAAGTATGCTGAAGAAGAAAAGAAAATAGATTTGATATGAATAGAGTGACTCTCAAATCTGTGGTCAGTGTTCTCTCGCAGATTTGAAAAATTAGTAATACAATGCATTAAAGTCTCAATCCGTGACAGTTTTATAGTGGGGTCAGAAGGATGAGCCATGCTGAAAGCATAACCAACCCACGAAATCGCTACCACATTTCTCCTACGTCATAATCATGATGCTACTTCCGAGAATGAGAAACAAGACTTCAAAAAGATTAGGACCCAATTATATCAGATTTTGAATTTTTACAAAAATTTTTCCTTGAGATAATTCACACTAATTTAAATGGATGTGTGAAGCTTATTATTATTATCATTATGAACAGGATCATGAATAAACAGGGAATTTTAAAGAAGTTAGAGGAAGCCTGTAGTGCAAGCTGTAAACTAAAGATGAGTCTTGTAACTCACAGCTAGACAAACTCCTCTTAAACAATGTTTGAGAAAAATGGAAATCCGCGGAGTGGTTTGTCTTGGATAAGAGCATAGTAAATACAATAGCAGAAGCAGGTCGGGAGGTGGGACCTGCCAGTTTTCCAGAGAGCGTCCCTGCTCTATTACTCCAACTCCTGTGTAGTAGTATATACGTCATCATAATGGCTGTTATCCACATTTCAGAAGTGCTGTTTTCCGTGAACTCAGCTGCAGGTTGGGCAACACTGCTTACAGACCTGAGGGACGGGGCCTTGATGGACCTAGAATTCTATGTTCTCTTGCTAGGGATAGTATTCTGTGGTGAGAACGAATCCGTTAGCGGCTGAGGAAGGACTGTGGCTCTTAGTCTCTTGGTGCTCAGCAGTGGAGGGTGGGAAAAGTTCATCCCAGAAGCAGTGTGTGGATTTCAGTAGACCTCCTATTTTCTCTCTAATGCTTTCCAGCTAGTTTGACTTCAGGCACTGGGAGCTCAAGTGATTCACGCCAAAGCCCAGTGAAATAGATCAGCTGGGAGTTGAACCCAGGACTTTTCTGGTGTGCAGACCTTGCCCTCAGCAATAGCTCTGTTTCCTGGTTTCGTCACCTCTCCGGGCCAGCATGCTGCGTCTGGCAGGTCCCATCCTCTGAGCCATCTCTGCCTGGGACTGGAATAAAAGGCGTGTTACAGGTCAAGTCTGAATGTTCTGGCAGCACGGCCAAAGACAGACGGCTCCGTGCCTCCTCAAAGCGTACAGCGTCTGGAGAAAGCCAGATTGAAGATAGCTAAACTCACCAGCCAAGATTCCAAAAGGAAAAACTTAGCTCACATTTTTCCTTTGCATGGTGACTTTTCTTTCCTCCTCACCGCCCCCTTTAAAAGGGAATCCCCATGTTTACAAGTTGAAATCCAAAATGCACAAATGGTCAGTTCACAATTCTGTGACCCGTGAACATCTGTGGGTCTGGGTGTTCCTTGGGAATCAGCAGTGCTGGGAGGAGTGAGCCAAGCCTGCCCTGGCTGAAAGGAATTCTCCAGCGAAACAGTCAGTGAGCAAGGCCTGTGCAGGGCTGGGGCCTCACTGGCCTCTGGTTCTGCCTTCCAGAGGCATGTCTTCACTCTAATTCAACTAGTTTTACAAACTACATTTTGACTCTTATTTTTGAGATGGGTCCAGGTGAAACTTCCTACAAGAAGTAGGACACAAACCTTCATTTTGCCTTTGAGATGGGTAAACAGGACCAAAGTCTGTTTACCAAGGAACAAGAACTTCTCTCTGTCCTTTTAGGGGTGAGAAAATTCTAGAATAAAACACTTATTTTCTATCTGCCCTGAGAGATGTGACTGAGAACCAATAGAGTCCCCCAGCCCTGATTCCCGGGAAACCCACAGGTAAGCCCCAAAAATTCCAGTGTGTGTGGGGGTTCTGGATGTGCCTACCATTTCTATTCTAGGTCAGGAGATGAACTTCGGCTCCACCATCATTTTAAAGTTTTAATTTGGTAGATGCTCAAAGTTAATTAAGTGGCCTCTTAATGGATGATGTTAGCCTGTGATATATTTACATTTCCTCTCTGGACCTTGGTTTCCTGGTCCAGGTCCCTACTGCTGAGCTCTGTGGCAACTCTAGCAGTTCCCATTTGAGGTTCACTTCTCTCCTAGGTGGAGCTCGGTTTGCTCTAACTTTTCTGCTGCAATCTGGCTGTTTTGGGATAAACTAGGTCTCCCCCAAATCCACATGCTGAAGTCTTAACCAGTATCTGAAAAAGGGTCTTTGAAGACATTTGTAAGTTCAAAGGGTCTTTAGAGTGGGGACCAATGCAGCCTGACTGGGGCTCTTATGAGAAAAGAGAATTTTTCTGGGGGTGTAGCTCAGTGTGACTGTCTTGCTTGGAGGAAGCTCTGGGTTATAATCCCTTATACTGCGGTGGGGGAGGAAATTTGGGCAAAGATGCGTAACGTAAGAAGGAAATCACATGAACAGAGAATCACAGGGAGGAGACCGCCACCTGCAAACCCAGGAGAGTGGACACAGAACAAATCCAGCCCTGCTGGCACCTTGTTCTTGCACTTCTAGCCTCCAGAACTGTGAGAAGGTAAATTTCCATTGCTGAAGCTCCCAGCCTCCAGTACTTTCTTCGGCAGCCCAAGCTGACTAATACACTGAGCCTCATGACAAGGACTTCTCTGGGCTGTGAAAGAAGTTCTATGTGTTTTTCTTAACAGACCTTTAACAGGGTTTTGGCCTAAAATAGGCTTTTCTGTAGCAGGATGTTCATGTATTTTATTTTTTTTTACAAGCTTCTTTACTGTCACACAAAGTATGTTATTTTCATAAAATAAATTATCTTTACATTTTCTTGAAGGAAATGTACAATTTTGGCCCACAGGGCTATTGATCTTAATGGCTATGGATCATCATTTCGTCTTGGTAGAAATTCTGCCATCATCTATAAAATTCATTTAAAGCAAATAGCTCAGTGGAGTAACTTGCAGGTACCAACACATTTATAAAGAGCCTTAGGCCAAATGAGGGACAGCCGAAGTGGTATAGTCCACCTTTGCTTAGTATTTTTGACATTACATTTCATCCAAACTCGTTCACCTAGATTACAGGACAAATTAAATGGTAAGGAAGGCTCACATTTATCACCTCCTGGTTAAGATTCTTAGATTCTTGAAATAAATCATATTATTACAGAATGGAGTTGTCTTTCCTCTAATATCAAGATTGAGTCCTTTCTTCTACACGAGTCACATGTGGTTGGAATGCAGCATGCAACATCTGAAATGCATGGGGATTCTCGTTCTGACCACAGCAGTGAAATTTCCCAGGATGCCCATATTTGGATCAAGACCTCTTGAGAAGTTAGAATCCTCCAGTGTTTGAGGCTCTGAATGGCTAAGAAACTGATCAGCTTACACACTGAGAGACGTGGCAGATCCTTTCCTCCTACCTTACTTTACACATGCGGCCTCAATAATCCATGTCAGACATTTAGGATTCTGATGCAGAAGCCTGACACCAAGCTGACCAGTGGAAACAGAAATAATGTCCGTGATTTACTATTTTATATACACGGCTAAATGAATGAGAACCCTAGCTCATTTTTTAGACAGTTTTTTTTTTTGGTGTCTTATAGTTACAAAAATGAAAGCTGATAGATTTTAAAAAACACATCTTTTCAAAAATGACATTTTAAGGAAAAAAGCTTGGGCAATTAAGAAGGCTGATGAGGGGTCTGTGATGATTTACAAGCATTTTTACTTCCAGTTATCAAAGAATGGAAGAAATTTCAACTTATTTATATTCATTTATTTATATGGGTAATGAATAAGTTAAGGAACACTTCATCTCAAACACAGATTGCTTTTATTTTAGCTAAGCTAATGTTTCAGTTCCATATACATTTTTGAATTTCCATCAATGTCAAACACCATTTTTTTTTCTTCTTTAGGAAAAAAAAAGATTTACAAGCACTTTTACAGCACTCAAGGAAAGTAGGCTGAGGGTTCATAATAATAATTTTCTTTTTAAAAAACATCCATCAGACCAAAATAAAATCATTTTAATTAACTCCTTCCTGAGTAACTAAAACCTTGGAATGTGCTGAAAGGTTACAATAAATAAGGCAGTCAAAGATCAACTAGCTTAAAATGTATTTTTTAAATTAAACTATGTAAAATGTACAATATATTTCATGAAGTACAAACTGTATTGGGCCCAGGGCCAAATAAATGTTGTCCTTTGTGCCAAATAAACCAATGAAATGCCTTGACGTTTAGGACCTAGAGGCTGTTTGTTGCGACAAAATAACAGGAAGTCCCTATAAGTAATCAGTTGGCATCTTTTGTGGTGAAGTTATACTGATCGCTGCCAAAAATAAATACCTTTGAACACACAGGTAGACATGCCCATGTGAACTTGCAGAAAGAGGATGAATTTGTTGAATGACCAATTATTCTGGTCTTCTAACAACAGCAGAGAAAACTTAGCCTTTGCAACTTTATTTTCAGATTGTGAGATTGCACAGTGTGTAAATTTACCATGATTCTTTATATGTAATTTTATAGAAATGACTCACAGCGTACCAGGCAGCACTTCTTGCACTGTTCTGAATACAATAGCTGTTTTTAGGTTGCTTTTTAAAGTATGCTTAATAGGAAGGCCCTGGTCTCTTTGCACAGGACAAGGATATTTCTTACTCTGGACGTGTGCCTTATTCACTTTGCTGCCCCAATCCCCAGAGGCAAAAAGAAAACGCACAAGGGCAGGACTCCGTGTCCCTGTGGCCCTGCCTCCACTGGATGTCTGTGGGCTGCAGCCTTCTTAATACATCTCAGGATAAAGTAGCTTCCGTGCACACTGGGCAGGTTCCAAGGGACTTGCTTTGTGTCTTGGCCACTGTTCAGTTTTAGTGAAAAGAGAAAAAAATTCTAGAGAGACTGTGTTTTCCGAGAAGCAGAGAATGTGTAGATTGTGTAAAGTCAGAGTCTTGAGTCCTCTGACTCACTTTGCTCGGGCTCCTCATGGGCTGGCTCTCAGGAGAAAACACAGAGCAGACAAAATTTGTCACAAGCATCCTTCCTACTTCCACCTCTGCATCCGGCTTGTAGTGTTATCCACCCAGGGGAACATGCACTTTCAGGATTTCTTTTTACAATGTGAAAACACTCCAGAATTTAAAGGAAAAGATTTCTAATAACTGAATCAATGAGTAGGGGCAGGCGATGGGGTGGAAGGTGGACAGATGGGATATTTGGGGGTAATGGGACTGCCCATCATCTACTCAGATCACACGGGGGTCTGCCCGCTCATAAAGCTGGTCAGACAGTCTCCTGCCCAGAAGTTTTACTTTTCTGTTTTTGGTGTCCCTCATAAGGGTTCTCAAGAGCAAGCAGATTCCATAAGAAATGAGACAATAGTTCTACTGCTGCTTGCACATAACTCAGGACACCTTGTTACTAAAAACAGGTACCAGATACCAGGTAAGACCCAAGTTGGACAGGGGTGAACTTCAGAGATTTTGCAGTCTGTGGTCAAGGTTAGAATTCCTGCCATAGGAACTAATACCAGAGCTAAACTGGTTCCTGGGACTTCCACTTACAGCGGTGCCAGGGACAGAGATGTTTTGAATTGTGTGCAAAGCATGACCGTGTCCTTTTCCTGCTGCCACCATGACCCCCAGACTGGACCTGTGCTGACTATACATGTCCTCACCCAGCAAACAAATCCTTTTCTTTGCTATGCTACTTCAGTGAGTGTCAGAGTGGTGCTTGGAAATGGCACGTCTCAATGGAACTCACCATGTTCTTTGACTTTGAAAGGTACTCCAAGGTCTGATTGGCTGAGGACAGAGAGCAAGCTGACTTATTCTTT
This sequence comes from Hystrix cristata, assembly GCA_004026905.1. NCBI lineage: Eukaryota > Metazoa > Chordata > Mammalia > Rodentia > Hystricidae > Hystrix > Hystrix cristata. The sequence goes on along the minus strand of PVJO010005804.1, from coordinate 53,239 downwards.
CAGAGATAAGTGTACTATTCTTGGCGACAATGTCCTCCGAGATGGACCAGAGGCAAATTCTACCCATGTGGACAGAAACCATTTAACCAAAGACATCCTTTCTTTGATGTTCTTATCTTACTTTCTCCTCTTAGATGTTTCTAGGGTAGACTCCTTGGCCTATGAAGTGGTTTTGTATTTCTACTGACACATACAAGTCTGAATATCTTCTACCACTGAGGTAATATTTTTACAAATCATTTTACAAATGATAAATTATTGGGCTGTGGAATGTATTTCTCCTCTTTCTTCCATCCTATGGAGAAGGAGGAAGGGGAAGGCTATTTTATGACGTGTTGCCTTGTGATGGAGCCATTTGGGTACCTGGGAAAGCCCAAGGAGCCAAGAGAAAGCACAGAATAAAATTAAACAACACCCGCAAAACCGGGCATCTCCCAATGACCCAACATGTGGGAATGTTTTGTTCTTTTTAATGCACCCGAGCATTAATTTAAAGTCCTTTCAGGATTTTTCCTCCCCCAAACAAAAATCTTTCTGGAGAGGGAGACAGAGCCACTGAGGCAACCCAGTATGGGCATCACCTCTTATAAATATCTTCTAGCCACTTCTCATCGTCTTGCTCCTCGTCATCGATCGGCTCCTCGGTTTCCAGGGCCGTGGGGATGAAGAACTGCGGCCTCGGGGCGGGCCTGCTCGCGCGGGACTTCAGGCCGAACTTGCGCTTCAGCAGGTGGAACTGCTCCTTGACGTAGTGGTAGAACTCGTACTCGTACCGCATTCGCTGGTAGAGGACCTGCACGGCCTCTGGGGAGGGCACCGTCTTCTTCACCGTCACGGTCATGTTTCCAAGCTTCCTGTGCTCTGGAAGAGAAGGCGCGCGTGAGCAGACCGGCCTGGCAGGGAGCCGCAAGCCCACGAAACCCCACGGCCCTGGGGGGTGCCCCTGTTCAAGAGCTGGCCGACTAAACGCGAATTATCTCATTTCCTTCGCATGGATGTGAGCCACGTGATTGCACCGATTAGTTATACACTCGTTTGAGTAACAAAACCTCCTTCTCTCTCTTATTTCCTGTTACTACGTGAATACCAGGGTCTGCCTTAATTCAAAGAAGGCACACGAAAGCTCTCTCATGGTTTTCTAATGATCTTGGGATTAAAAAAATTAAAGTATCGATATAAAGTTTGACTTGATACAGGACCATTTGTACTTTAGTATTTCAACAATGCACTTGTCAAAAGAGAGGACTGTAAGGTTTTTACAAATATAATTTTAGCTTGTAGAGTTTGAACTTTTATACTTGTGGCTATATATATTGCAGATTTGTTTTTTTATACTAGAGCTTAATAAAATACATATTTTATATTTAATAACAATTTTAACATAAGTAAAAGAAAATTTTAACTTAGTGATATTAATGACACAATGTTGTGCAGCTATCACTAATACTAATAATCGCTAATATCCAAATATTAATCATATTAATAATCACTAATATCCCAAATCCTTTCATCGGTCCAAACAAAAACTTTGTGCCCATTAAATAACTTCCCATTCCTCTCCTCTCCTCATACTATCTCGGGTAACCTTTAATCTACTTTCCATCTCTATGAGTTTGCCGATTCTGGGTACCTCATATAAGTGGAATCATGTATTTGTCCTTTTGTGTCTACTTTCACTATGCAATTTTTTTTTACAGTATATCTACATTACAATATAGATAGTGTATGACTGGGGATTTAGCTCAGTGGTTAAAGTTCTTGCCTACCAAGCACAAGGCCCTGAGTTCGATCCCCAGTACCAAAAATATATATATATATTATATATATATTATATATATATATTATATATATATATTATATATATATATATATTATATATATATAGTGTAATATCTATATGTGGATCAGTACCTCCTTTCCTTTTATGGCCAAATGACATTCCCTTGTATGGATATACCACAATTTATCTATCCATTCACTCAGAGACATTTGGCTTATTTCCAGCTTTTGGCCATTATGATGGACATTTGCATATAAATATCTCTTTGAGACTGTTCTCTAAATCTTTGGGGTATATACTTAGGAGTAATTTCTGAATCTTATGGTGCTTCTGTGTTTAATTTTTGAGGAACCTCCATACTGTTCGCCACTGTGAGATGGCTGCACTATTTTACATTCCTATGAGCAATGTTTGAGGCTTCCAGTTTCTCCACATCCTTTCCCACAATTATTATTTTCTTCCTTTTTTCGAAGTTATGGCCATCCCAGTGTAATGTAGGGTCTTGTGGTTTTGATTCGTATATACTTAATGAGTAATGATGATGATCTAGTATTTTTTTTCTCGAAGGATGAATGATCTTTTCATGTGCCTGATGGCCATTTTCATCTCTTCCATAGAAAAATATGTCGTTGGCTCATTTTTTAAATTGGGTTGTTCTTTGTTCTTATTGAATTGTAGGAATTCTTTATATTATTCTGCATATATATCGAGTAGATGATGTGCAAATACTTTCTTCCACTCTGGGGTTTTACGTACTGCCAGTGCTTTTGGGATCACATTTAAGAAACCAGTGCCAAGATCATGAAGATTTGCTCCAACATTTTCTCCTGCCATTCTTGTTTTTAGCTAAACTTTTATCATCAAACTTGAGTACTATACACCGCTTCAAATAGTTGTTTATAAAATTAGATGCACCAGAAAGAGCACTTCTCATTTCTGAAGAAATTAAAAAAATTTCTTGAGTAGTAATGGCTTCACTGAAATAAGGACATTGCTTTTCAAGTTGACTATCTAAAAAAGGATAATAAACATTTGTCGAAGAACTTGGCACAGACTCTTCTAATGTGCGTTCATGACTGAACCTTTTATCACACCTGTCTTCTTTGCAGAAATGAACTCTAGATAATTTGGGGTGGACAATGTTTATGGGCTTGAAATCCATGTATCTCTGTTTTAAAACTGAGTAACACGATCTCGTGAAGCATACGTAAGGCACAAAGAGTTTTAAGTGAATCACTGAGAGGTAGGAGAAAAACAATTCACTCTTTACAGTCTCCTACAACTCTTCCTCTGAGGGCACTCAAATTTGGTGAAAGCCAGGTGCACCGGCACAGGCCTGCAGTCCCAGCTACCTGGGAGGCTGAAGCAGGAAGAATGCTTGAGTCCAGGAGTTTGAGGCCAGATCCTGTCTAAAAAGTTAATAATAATAATAATAATAAAGATTCCAGTGATTTAAAAAATAAATATATTTATTAAATTATTTGGTTCAAATTGTTCCTTCTAAAAATCTAAGGAATTTTACAAAAATTTACATGCCGCGGCAATTAGCTAAATAGTTGAGGGAAGTGGCCAAGGAAGAATGAAGGTAGGGAGGAATAAAAGGAAAGAAGTCAGTGTTGGTGGGTGACCGTTGCTTTTTCCCCAGAGAAGGCTCCTTTCTGAGTTGCACTCCTGGCCTTTTGCCCTAGTTCCTCCTTCAGGGACGTGGACCGAGTGCATTGTGCACAGGGTTGTGCCCTTGAGTGTGCACCTGAGGGAAGAGGTTGAGACGCTCCCCTCCCTGGGGCAAGTGCACCTGTCTGCAGAGACCTGACATCCTCCTGCAGGACTTCATGTTACCATGTGCCACACCAAGCTGTATTCTCCCACTTTGTTTGGTAATGAAGCTGACATTTGAAGCTCCACCTGTCTGTCTCCTGTGCTTATTTCTCAATTAGTTTAGATCCCAGTAGGGGTAAATGAGTGTTCTTTATTGGCTCCTCAAACCTCAAGGGCAAGTAACATAAAATAAAACACGTGCTGAGATACACTGTCGCTCTAAACTTTCTAGCAGCCAACAAAGAATTTAACACATTATTTTGTTCTTAATTTAAGATAATCTATTAACGACTATTCCTACTTATGAAACTATTGGGAAGTATTTTCTATCAATTTTCATAAGAAAATTCTCTAATGGAATTAGCAGCATTTTAAGAACATCCTTACAGTGAATTCAGGGTGATAGGAAAATGGCACTTCTTAGATATTCAAGTGCTTAATGGTCTGGCTTAATCTGGGAACATACTTCAAAAATTCAGAGAGAAGTATTTAACTCCCTAAGGAACTTGACTGAAACTCAGGAACACAAGAATCTCAAAAAGCCTACATACTACTATCTTAGGTATTTATGGACCTATTAAGGCTCTTTGATTTCAAGAAATTAATAAGCTACATTTCTTCCAACAATCTTTCATGTATCTTGTATATTCTACTGAGTATCAGCCCCAGTGTACTGAATAAATTCTGCAGTTATTTTATGTGCGAGGCAGCTATATAGTTATATACATATATTGTAACATCCACAAGGGAGGACTTGGATTAACATTATATGAAAGAAAAGAGTCTAACAGCGCCTGGAAAAAGTCCACCCTAATAAGTTATGGAGGAGGAGGTGAGTGTAAGGAGCTTAGGTTTTGGGGGATAAAGAAGTAATTTAGGTTCTGCTCTACTGCAGTCTCCAAGCTCTTTGCCTGAGGGTTGAAACTGTACTTTCCTAAAAATGATGTACAGCCAAGTGTAATCAAATAGGTACTGTGACCACAAAACCACTCAAGAAATATCCACTGAATTTTTAACCTAAAGCAAAGTGACTTCCTATGTTAGTTGTCAGCATACATTGGTTGCAAATGTTGATCCATGTAATGAAGTGAGTTGACTTGCAGTACAAGGTTTTTACCTTCAAGCCGGGGGGGGGGATTGGGAAGTTTCTAAGAAGTTTTAATGTAATAGATTTATTACATTTCCCTCTTTGATTATAATTGGGTTAACTGCTATAAAGCTATCCCTAGTTTGAGACAATAAAACTCTTCTCTATGTGTTTTTCTCTATGGCTGGGATGGGGCACTTGGATGGGCAGAATAGGAGATCAGCTCTATCAAAAGGGACATTATGCGTATATTAAGGATATGTTCATCAAAAGTAACATATATAAATGTGTGTATTAATTATATATAAATAATATGTCCTTCAAGCACAAGCGAAAAGAGACAGAACATGTTTGTACGCCTAACTAATTGTTCTCTCAAGGGATGGTGGCAACCCGGCGGAGCCTGATCCTCTGTGGTGTGCTTTCACAGTAACAGCTCCTTTAAACGTGAGGACTAAGGTGTAGTAGACACTGAGCCGAGCACTTATACACATAACTGTATTTTAGTCCTTACAATCACCCCTTGATGGAAGCACCATCTTACAGATGAGGAGACTGAAGCTATCTATGCAAGACCGTGATCTGCCCAAGATCATGCTGATAAAAAGCGGCAGAGGTGGGACTTTCTGCATGACAATCAATGACAATCGACTGCTGTCCTTTTGCTGTGTTGCTACTAGCAGAGGACAGGTCTGCAACTTCATTGCTGTTCCTTAAAGATGTCTCTACAAAGTGCCACAGCATAATGGCCAACAGCAGGCCAGTGCCTACCACTCTTCACATTGACTGGGGAGCCCAGACTTACAGCAGATCTCACAGGAAACAGGCAGGCATTTTAGAGGGAATAGCTAGTAGGTTAATGATTTGGAGGAAGAGGAGCATTGATATAAAAAAGGTATTAGATCATCTCTGGGCCTTATCAGAAATGCCAACACCTACAGAGTCAGTGCTGGAAACCTCTAACATGACCACCATGGGAGTTTTTCAGTTTCACCTCAGAAGTGAACTCTTTTTCTGAGTGCTTTGTTTAGAATTTAGAATTATGCATTTCTAGTAGGAAACATTATTCTAGCTCAGTCAGAAATAGACTCAAGATCTACCTAGCTGGGGAAGAGCCAGCCTTATGGTGACCAGTATCTGAAGCTGCAGTGGATGTAATCAAGACTGTTCCTGGACAGTACAAGCTCTAATGATTCTACACAGATCCCCTTATATGGTCTTATTTTATTTTTCATTTTACAAGGTAACAAGAGATCTTTCATAAGACCCCAAGAGGCCCTTCCGACCAAAGTTTCATTCATTGTCCTGGTGAAGTGACTTGGCTGTTTGATAATACTGGTCAGAACACTAAGAGGCAGAGATCTGTATTTGCCAGAAAACTCTACAACAAACACGGACTTTTAAGGGAAGAGGTAAAAGGGAATTTTTCATTTCTGGCTACAAGAGTTTTGAGAGATTCTTTCTTGGATAGCAAAAGATTGCAAGTATATTTCAGTTTCCTTAGTCTTCTTTATTTTTCTTAAGTCTCCTTCCTAAATTCCCTGCCTAAACATGAAGGACAGTGACAACTGGTTAGAAAAATCTCATGCGAGCTATATACTTCTCTTTTTTTTAACACTAAGCTCCAGTTTTGAATTAATAACCATTTCTTGCTTTGCCCATGTAGCCCCTCTCTCCCTCTATCCACTCTCTTTTTCACTGTCAACCTACCTCTCTCACCTAGTTCCTTCCCACCAAAATTCACATGTGTTTTTAAAAAAACACAATCTTGTCTTCGCTGGCTCCCTTCTTTTTCTTCCTTCCACCACAGTCCAAATTCTTGAAGAGTTGTCTAACTTTGTTATCACCAAATCTTCAACTTATATACATGCCTGAACCATCATGTTTTCTGTTTTCTGTTCACTCCATACTTCATTCAAATCTCTTTGACTTATTTGGTGACTCAGCAGCACTTCTCAGGCCTCTCCCGCGCCCTCTTGGCATGGCCTCACAACATTTTAAAACCTTCCCTCCCTCGGCTCTGTCGGCTTTTCTTTGGCTGTCCTTATCTCTCTCTGGTTGTTCCCTTCACATTCTCTCCATCTTCTTCTCTTTCCCAGCCTGTCCTTTAAATCCAGTGCTTTCCAGCCTCCACACTAATCTCTCCTCCCACCATGCCTCTCCTTCCTGGGCAACGTCATCCAAGCAACGTCATCCAACCTTCTACTCTTTAGGTCTCATACCACTGTAGACAACAAACCAAAGTTTTTGTGCAATGACTATAGCTTTTCGGACTTTTTGTTTTTCTCAGAGCTGCCAAATTTAATAAGAAGGTTAATGACATCGCCAGGAAGTTTTATCATGAGCAGAGAAATAGGAGTGTGTTTTTGTTGAAGCAGAAATTTAGATTCACTCGACATTGATAGTAAACACCTATTAGGGATTTGGATTATGCCCATATATATATTATTTCATTTAATACTTTCAATAGTCCTGTGAAGTAAGTATCACGACCCTTATTTTGCAGATTGAGAAACTGAAGCTCTATGAGATTAAATGACTTACTCAAGGTCACAGAGCTTGCGAGTAAGCAACAGGGGGGAATTTGAACTTGGGTCCTTCTTTGTGTGGAGGTTTTCTCTAAGTTTAAGCACAACCAGGGAGGTTTCTGTGACCCTGTAGAAAATTATCACCATTATATGGAAAGATCAGAAGGGAATTTGCCTCTCCTAGTAAGTAGAGTTTTTTAAATCACGTTTTGAAGACATATGGTTATGTGTCCTGCTGTACGGTAATCAGTGCTATGGAAAAGTCATTCCATTGTTAAGTGTTCCACATTTTTGTAAAACGCCAGAGTTTCCCTCCAAACAAAACAAAGCTACATGAACTATGGAATCAGCCTCTCTCCAGATTGCAGTTCTACAGGAAGTTGTTAGGAATTCTGTAGACTATTGTTATTTTAGCCACAAAACAATTATGACTTTTTAAAAATCTACACTAACTCTTAGTATTCTTCAGAGAGTGAAGGATCGATCCCTCTTTAGGTGGCCACAGACTGCAGAGTGTGACTATTGGGAAGCAAAGACCTCAAGCCATGAGCATCTTTTGAACCTACCTGGAACTGAGAGACAAGGATACTTGTCTCTGTGCTGACTGCGAAACATTTACAATGGAAAAGCAATACTCGGAGCTCTTTCTGTGAAGGCAGAAAGAGTAGAAGGTTGGATGGCGTTGCTTGGTAGCGCAAAGGTAGGCTGAGAGTCCCAACTGGCAGGCAACATGCTGTCTGGCATGTGGAGTAATTTTTCAGAAACTGACTTAGTTATAAGACTTGATCTCTTTCACATGAAGATCTGGATTTCCGGCTTCTCTCGGAGGAGGGCTACGAGTTGAGGGTAAGTGCCTCCTTGAGAGAGGCGGGTGCTTTCTAGTTTGTCTTACACCCTAAATACCAGTTTGTTCTTTTATGTTACCTGCCTGGCTCTTGTAGAAATTTGAGCTTTATGCTTCTTCTTTAAAGGTTCTGAAATTCTATGTTTTGCAAACCCCAGAAACAAGGCTTCATGTCAAAATTAAGGCTTCAATCCAGCTTCCTTGGTATACATCCAATGTCACCTTCCTCCCCTCTTTCTGCAAATATTTACGAATAACTATTCTGCAACAGGCACGAGCATCATAAGCAGTTAATGTGACATCACTGCCACTGCCATCATCAGGCATTTGGAGAGATTTTTCTGTGCCAGGCACTGTGAGACATGCACACACAAAGTTACTCCTTGCAAAACTGCCAATGCACCAGATCTCTTATCAGCACTAACAGCTGTGGCATTGAAATTTAGGAGCTCGCTCAAAGTCATAGAGCTGAGAAGTGGTAAAGTTAGAAGAAGCTAGGTCTGGGGAAGCTTCACTAATGAGTGCATGATCTTAACCCCTCACCTTGCTAAGGTGGAGTGGAGCTCCCAGACTGAGGGAGATCCCCTTCCCAGTGCTCGTCATCTGGGGTATGGAGAGACACTGGCACTCTGGCTTGTTCGCTAGCATGAATGTTCCTCTCCTGGGTCGGGGGAGACCAAGTCTGACGAACTAAACACTACCTGAAACCTGGTCTTTCTTAACTGATATTTGATCACGAGGATTTGCTGCACGCACATATCTGAGAGCACTGTAGGGTGAGCGTGTGTGTGTTTCAACCAAAGAATGGAAAACTTTTGAGATGCTTCTGAGACACTATCAGCCCTTGGAAAAGTTTCTCTGGATTTTGTTCTTAACACTCCCAGGTTTTGTTTAGCAGCTCTGTGTGCTGAGAGTGAGCAGGATGGGGTGACACACCCAGGGGATGCCTGGAACTACCCTGGACATGTCTCTTGAGAGAGCGGGAAGCCACTGAGGGTAGAGGAAAGAGGCATGCCTGGGTCCGTGAAGCCAGCTCCCAAGACCTTTGAGTGTGGATCCCAAGCAGGAAGCAGGCTGACCTCCACTGGGGATTCTTCAGCTCCACTAAGGTCTATGAATTCCAATCATCAGCTTTGTGGTTCGGCTGCTTTTAGGAATGATAGTGCTTGTCGTGTCATATGTCTCTGTCCTTGTCCTTTAATTAACAAATATATTTTGGAAAAGAGAAGCTGTGGTTTCAGGGATACTTTTGATTTTCTTTTTTCATTTTTCTTACTGACCTTTAGGGACTGGCCAAATAATTCCTTAGTTATGTTCATGGTATTACAGAAAATTTCCTGAAAATAGGCACTTGTTTTGAGCTGTGAAATGTCCAGAAGGAGGAGAAACAAACAAACAATCCAACCACTGACCTCTTTATTCAAAGAGCAAAACAGAGATAGAGTTTTTCTTTATAGACATCCAGTGAGCCACAGAGTCAGTGCTGTGTGGGGACAGAGTTACCCAGCCTCTGTACCCTTAAGGAGGGGGTGGAACAGACCTTGTAGAGCAGTTATGGTCCTGAGTAGGATCTGTTTTAAAATGTTAACCTCCAATGACATAAAAATCTGTTATTAGTTACCTGATATTGGTGGAGGAAAAAAGAACAAACTGAGGCCAATGGGGGCTGTGTTCTGCATTATTAAAGATTTATAGATAGAGTATAAATACCTTACCCCACCTACTCTCGCCTCTGCCAACAGAACGGCATCTTCCTAGTTTGTGTGAGCTCTTGGATTGATGTGTCTTCGCCACGCCCTGCACAGCAACCCATTTCACCAATAGGGACCAAGGGCCTGAGAGGTCACGGGGCTAGCGCAAAGCTGAAGGCCAGTAAGTGGCAGTCTTGAGACTAGAAAGCAGGCTTTCTGATTCCCAGTCTAGCCCCTTTTTGCTACATCACAGGCTGTTAATTTCCAAATTGAGTGGAAATCTATAACCACCCACTTCTCCTTGCATGGTGTGTATTCTGGCATTAAGAGGATCAGTCACAAAGAAGGGCTTGAGTGTTCTAACTTGAGGGGGATGCTTTGGGAAGTCGAGGAGGATCTGGTGAAAAACTTGCCAGCCAGCGAAAATGTTTTCAGAATGAAAGGGACTGTGTCTTTTTCATTTTTAGTTCCCTGGCATCCGGCTTTATACTTGGCACATAATAACCCTTCATAAATGTTTGTTGATTTGAAACCTGTATTTTAAATCCACTGGTAAGACTGGATTAACTGAAAGGACAACTTTGGATGTTGACTCTACATATGTCGCTTTTGCTGACTTCCTGCCTTAGGTGAGGGTCCTCCCTGAGCAAACTTTCCATTTCTGGAAACTGACTTTCTTGAGGGTAGGTAGATAGGGAAGGGTTGACTCCTAAAGCTGCTCTGAGTCCTTTGAAGAACACAATGTTATGGTGACAGAGTGCTCACACATACTTAGCAAAGCTGAAGAAATACCATGACAAGAAATGTTCCCCACAAATATAAATATCTTTGTGGAAGGACATACATTTAAGTGCCATGTATGTTACTTACTGTAGCCAATAACTACAGAAATCCAAGCACTGTTGGGCAAAAAGATATTTGCATAGCCTAATTTTGTTATGTTAATGCTATTCAGTGACTCAATTTACCATCACTTTCTGCACTCTTTAATGTAGTTTCTCCATTAGAAAAGAAAAAAAATTCTGTTTAAAGTGTAACTTTGATTTGGATCATACCCGCTTGTTCCATATGCCAAGGGCTTTGCCATGGATATAATTTAAATGGTGGCTCTTTGAACAAATTTGAACACTTCCTGGTGGAAGATCGTGGGCCAGACTCCTGGGAGTGTCCTTAGCAAGCTGGTGTCTGAGGGTGAGGACTGCACCGGCAAAGTCCTACACGACTCTGCGAAGCCCTTCTCTGCTTAGCACAACCTCACCCTGCATGGCACGCGTCTGCCAATGGAATGTGCACAGAGTCTAGTTTGCCAACATGTGGGCTACCCGCATGGTGCTGACACACAATGGGAATTCAGCTTTTGAACATAGTGATAAATATCCCTTACCAGTAAACTAGTTTGTGTGCAAGACTGTGTGATGACAAGCACACTGTGCTTAACACTAACTGAGACCATGAATGGATTTTGCTTCACTGCCCAAGATCTTGACGTTTTTGCAAAAGCAGGGGTTTGCCACACCTCAGCTATATTGAAATTAGGCTTGGACTGGTTCATAATCACCAGTACTCTTAAAAGTCCCTTCAGTGTAAATAAAAAGTGAACCACAGACTTGCTCTTGGAGCCTCCCTACCCACCTCTCTTCATCCGTCAAACACACATAATGGAAAAATGATGCTGCCCTGGCCTGAGGCCAGAATAAACAATCTGGAAATACTGTGTAAACCCAGCTGCTATGGCAGAGGACAGAGCCCTTGCTTTATGACCTCTGAGATGGCTAACCTTATGCAAAGTAACCCAACCTCACTGCTGATTTGCAGTGTATTTTGATGCCCAGAGGGCTTCAGCGCTCTGATTTCCAATCAAAGTGAATGCACACCATGCACTGACCAGTGGTCCCTCCCCCAACAATCTGGACTTGTTTCAACCTGGTCCAGCAAGAGCTCATGTGCAAGAAATGAATACAAGTTTCAAAGCTGCCAGAGTGAGCCCAAATTTTACCACTGAAAAGAAAAAGCATCATCCAAAGACAGGCTCTTCAGCTTCAGAGGAGCACAGCGGTGATAAACCGAGTGGCCCTGCTGTTTTAACAAGTGCTCTGTCTAAATGAAAGGTGGCTTGCTAATCCCAGAAGAAATTTCCAGCACACAGGGAGGCACAGACACTTTCTCTGGTGATAGGTGTGGGGAAAGTCGCGGTTAGGTGTGGAGCATCTGGAGGTGGGAGAGAAAGCATCGTCACAAGTTCTTTGGGGTCAGCGAATGATTGCAGCAACTGCAGAGCCCTGCATGGTGCTGGCTGCTCCCGAAACTGTGTGAACATGATGCTTGTCACAGATAGAGTAAACTCATTTCCTGAATTCTGCAGGGAGGCCACACAGTTCAAACACATGAAATACAACTGCAGGGCAGTGGGCCCCCTGCAGCTGCTGGCAACGGAAATGAATGTGTGTCACTGTGGCTCACAGTGATGTGCACGGCTGACAGGGCCAGTGTTTGATGTGCTACTCGGATGATTGATGGCATGTTAAGATCAGCTTCTTGGAGGTATGGCAATTAAGGGAAGAAAGAACAAAAAGCACTTCATGGCTGCCTCCATGCTTAGGGCTGGTAAAGTAAACAGAGGGAAAACTTTTTTGCAGTCTTCTTTTCAGATCTGGGAGTATAAATAACTAAAAATAATTTGAGATGACTTTGAATTTCAAGGGAGCATTTTCTCTACGTATGTAGCCAATTTCCTTTTTTTTTTCCTTCCAGATTTCCTTTTTTTTAAAAAAAATCCTGAAGCTGCTAGGTTCCTTTAATGAAAGAGAATCAAAGCTTTCTAACACCCCTACTTTGCTTTGATTTTTGAAAGCAGGAGCACAGTAAAAACAAACAGGATGAAAAGTACTTGGCCTGTATGGGGCAGGTCACTGAGGGCCACGGGGACCAGGGCATTGGCTCCTTTGGGATGGAATTCAGCCAGCAACCATCCTGTCTGAGGGGCAGAGTCATGTTTAGAGTCATCGAATAGATGAGTCCTGACCCTATCAAATCTGGAGATGAGGGCAGCCCACAGAAGGGTCTTGTGATTACTTCCTCAGTAAGTCAGCTCCACACTCATCCCTTGGATCTGTCAAAATCGCTAAGAAGGCCGTGGTGTTGGTGATGATTCTTGCCTGAACTCCATTTAGTCATTCACCAGTGCTGTACTAAGCATCTGGAATCAAGGCATGATTCCAGGGACTGGGAGAACCTTTGAAAGTCAAAAACACAGGAGGAGTAAACAATAAAGCGAGCAACAAAGACACATCCTTCCAGTAATTCCCTTGTCTATCTGGGGATCCCAGCTTCAATGGAGATGGGAAGGGCCTCCCTCCAGGCAGAGCATCAGAGGAGGGACAAGAAAGGGAGCTATCCCGGGATGGAACCGATGGCTGCAGATGTCTATCTTTTGTAGGGCCAGGTGACGATCTTGATGGACAAACTTCACGGCAATGAATCATGGGTGGAGCTGAACACTTACAGAGACTGCACCAGGAGTCTGTGCTGTGGAGCAGATGACTGCCCACTCCAGCTAAGCTGAGGCAGGAGCCTTCCAGCCACACACCAAGATCCTGAAGCAAGCTCAGAACTAAGTGTGTTGGGGCTGGAAGAAGCATCTGAACCCCTGTCTACCTGGTACACACTCATTTGTTGAGAAGGATCGGCCTTGGATCACCTTAGTGACCACCTGACTGGGTGACTCTTATAACTGGCCTTTTCTCCCAAATCATCAAAAAACTGGTAATTTATTTGAAAGTATATACTCCTTGAAACATATATGCATACTTTCCTCAATTCTGCATTTACTATTAGAAGACTGCTTTGGGTATGAAAATGATAGAAAAGGGTTTCTTTTCACAGCAACAACGGAACAAAGTATTTCTATCTAAAAATATTTACTTCTGGAAAAAACTTATTAGAAGATTTACCACAGCTTAATCAATAAATGTATCTTTTTGCTGGAAATACATTTTTAAATTTAAAATTGTTATTGAAAAATGTGTTCTTGTACTTTTGTTACTTTATTTAGAATCAAAGTATGAAGAAAAGAACCGGTGACAGATGGGGACATCCCAATGAAACAGGCTGCTTATTTAACAAAGAAGTTAAAGAGAAACACTAACCTAACAGTTCTGTCCAAAATCCTTTGACACTGAACAATTCCTAAGTTCTGATTTCACTTTATGTAGAGGATTCCATCATTTCACATAGTCCATATGGCATTAAGAGGCCCAAGTCTTCCTCTGGCCTCAATCTACTTCCTTCCATAGGCATGAGGCCATCTCTAAGATAAATGGCAAATTTCAATACTGAGTGGAATTTTTCTTCATATTGTTGTTATGGTTGTCAATTCTGCAATCTCTAAGATACTGTTTACTTTTTTTTGCCGGCTATCCAGAAATTTATGTAATGCAATTTTCCTAAATCTTAAGACATTTACTTTAGTATCACATGAAAGTCAATCCATCACCCAGCTCACTAAAGTCTCAAAATGCACAGGGTCCTTTGAAAAATCTTGTATCTACTCACTGTGGGAAGACAAAGTATGAATAGCAGCACATTTGATATGGGAGTATGAGTGCTTGTAAAACACTTAGCGCTCAAGAAATTCTTAGTAAATGACACTATGTGATGGCTACGCTCACAGGGATGAAATATTTCCCCGTCTGTGGAATCTATATGACTGTATTCTGTATTTATACAGAATTTGGTGATGTTAGTTCTTATGGATAATCCGAAATACATTTTCTTTCCTTTTTTTAATGTACTAGGAATTGAACCTGGGAATATTGAGCCACATCCTCAGCCTCTTTTTTCATTTTATTTTGAGAAAAAGTCCCTCTAAGCAGTTCAGGCTTGAACTTGCGGTCTTTCTGCCTCAGTCTCTAAGTAGCTGGGATTGCAGGCGTGCACCACCATGCCAGGCTCTACGTCTATTTTCTTTAACAGAACATAGTCTATTGCATTATTTGCTTTGTTTTAACAGTCTATTTATCACAATCATCAGCTCTGATGAGTCACTCATTGCTGAGTCCAAAGGGCCATCAATCTGGATTCTCTCTCTGGGATGTTAAACATGGTGAAATTATGATACACCCTTCAAGGGCTGTGAATGAAGTAGCTGTTCATGGAGGCCAAACATGTAGATAAGCAAGATATTTAACCACCTGCCCAGGCATTAAGAAGTTAGGCAAATGACAGGTGCTACTCAAAATAACCATTCCCAAGTCAGGAAAGCGTGAAATGAAGTCCAAGGGTGCTGTCAATTCTACTGGGAGAGCAGGAGATTACTTTCAAATTAAATTTACTTTGCCTGGGCCACCTGTGGTACTCTGGTAGTACCAGGTCTTGGGGATGTCAATGAACAGCCCTGCCTCCTCTTTTGTCTCTCTCTGTTAAATATCAGATTTGCCACAAAATGCTTTATAAGACAGCATGTGTACTTAGAAGCACATTTGAATTGTACTTTGAGGAGAACCCTAAGGAAGAACGAGACAAAAATACAATCTTTCCTTTTATTTGGGAGGGCCACTTACTTAAGGGAAGTTTGAAACTGACAAGTGAACAAGAATGGATGCTAGGACAATCTGCAGGGAAGATGCCTGGGTGCTGCAGATACCACTTTGAATGCAGTGGTAAATGTTTGCTGTTAACATTTACATACTGTAACATGTCACTGACACAGTAAATTTGCAAAGGCAATATGGAAAGAAAGAATTTTTTTGATATTTATTTTTGAAAAGGTTGGTTGTAGTATAAACTTGTGTTTCTATCTGGAACTTTCTTTAAATGAGAAAAAAATCAGTTTTTCATTCTTCTGGCACACGAACATTGACATGTGTTAGGCGTTAAGTTAAGAGCAGGGTACAAATTAAGGCCATTGGGGAGGATTTCTTAAACAGAACTTCCATGACCAAGGCTGGGAGAAGCTGCAGAACCTGTGATGTTTGTGGAAAGGAAGGGAAATACTGCTAAGTTAGACTTCTGAAATTGTACTACTGTGTACCACCTTCCTCTTAGATGACATGGCAGGTTAACTGGGGACTTAAACAACCTGCCAATGCTGGAAAGGCTGTGTTATAGACTGGAAGCAGCAAATAAGAAGATATTAATTTTTAAAAAGTGCTAATGCTAATGGGCATCTTTATGTTTAATCAAGACTGGCTCATTCTAGAAACTGCTTTAAAGATAGGTGGGGAAGGGAGCAGGAGGAAAGGATAAGTGGAATGGTATTCAAGGCATTCTTTAAAAATCTGTTCAAAGGGTGGAAAATCAAAGATGTCTGAAGGAGAAAAGTCAACAAGTGGAAAAGCTGTAACCTATTACATTTTAGTTTTATTGGGCATGAAATGTAATTTCATGATGTTCTAAAAACAACAACCTAATTGCATAAAACTGAATAAGTGAGTTGGCATTCCATGCCATATTTTTATCTCATTTTGATATAATAGAAACTGGTTTATTAGGTCACAGTCCTCTTTTTCAAATCATGCACAGTTAAAGAAACATTTAAAAAATTTGAATTGCTCTCACATTCTAGAAAAACCATACATAGACATGCTGGTTGATTTATGACTTTCTGGTAACCTGTACTCTCGAATGGCTTTTACCAAATGATTTATTTACTTGGTCTGTGCTGAGCTAACCTCCTGGCCAGACTGTGTGCAACCCTTACAGCCCCAAGTGTAAGGAGCTGAGCTCCCCCGTAACACATCTCTAGAATTTCCATGAGAGCTGCGTGTCCTCATGCAGATACACTGGGAGTCCAGGGTTCAATTTTTAAATGTCTCTTTCATGCCTTTTGTCTTTGGAGAAAAGAGAAAATGACTGATAATTTTTGATCCACTAAATAATATAACAATGTTTTAAGCCTTTGCCAACTCCATGCTTCTGCCTCATCTGCCTCTAGTCTTCACTATCCACTTTCCTCTCCTACATTAGAAAATAGGTCTATGAAAAGTCACCTAAAACAGCAGTTCTTTATAACACATGCATAAGTCATTAGCGTTCCCAGTAAGTACTGGTAACCTCTCTGGCTGGAGTATCTGGAGTTCCTGGAGATTGTCTGAGATTGTCCTAATGATGCCAGTGTGTGTGAGACCTCCTTTAGGAATGAACTCATGGGATGTCGCTAAACACGTTACTAGGAATGAGCATGTCCTTCTTGCAAACTTTCACACTATCTCTACCAAAAAAAGTAAATTCTAATTTAATGCTATTTGATTCAATCAACCTTTCTTGGGTTTTATAGTCCACATTAAAATGAAGGCCTAACGTCTTGACTAGAAGTGCAGGGGAGTGAAGTTCTTTGGCTCTTATTTGGGTAGATTTAATCTTTGGAGCACAAGAAACTTCTCCCCCATTCCCCTTGCCTTGTTGTCTGGGGATTGGACACAGGGCCTTTACACATCCCTAGACTTTCTTTTTGAGGTTGGGTTTTGCTAAATCATTAGTCACCCAGGTGGGGCTCGCCTTTGTGATTCTCCTGCCTCAGCCTCCCAGAATGCTGGCATTACAGGAATGTGCCATCATGCCCAGCTCCTTTTATTTCTACCAAGTCCAAAGCAGCAGCCAGGGTATCATTGGGCGTGGTGAGGAGGAGGTGAGAAGATGGGAGAAACTCATTGTTACTTTCAGGTTTGGCAGGTGGCCTGGTCAGGGTGACAAATGGTAGGATGAGAGCTACCACGCCTGCTGCACCAAGCCCATGATGGGTGTTTCTCAGTGGACACAGATGGGCCTAGCTTGACAATATTTCTATCAGTGTTTCTGGCTGCCATGACTAACCACCCAGAATAGCACTAGATAGGACCCCAATTTTTGTACTTTTTGCCTGCATGAATGCTTGAAGGATCTTAGAACATTATGCCTCTGGGCATTTCTTGAAATACTTAGATCCCATTCCTCGATATGTTAATAGTTGCAACATAATTTGTTCTATACACTTAGAATGTTGATAAGGGAATTAGTTTTCAGTTCCATACAATGCCACTAGTTCATCCCTTCATTGAATAAATAGATGAGTAAGTATTTTTTCCCAATGTCTGAGAAACACAGATGAAATCAGTTGATATTCAGGCTTACACTGAAAACGAATAAGTTATTTCAGTAACTGTTACAGAAAAGCCAGAAGACACATGAGCTTCTTTCGATAGACACAAAGATACAAAGATGAACACTGCTCAAATTTTAATGGGAAAAATATGACATTCAACATTAGTGTGGAAAGTTTTCAAAGTTATTTATATCTACAGGCTTTATTCATATCACCTAAATGATATTCATGTGTAAAAAAGGGTTGTGGGAAAAATTTTGAAAGCCAATAATTCTTTTTAACAGACTAAGAGGACCAAATTACTTAAAAATTGATTTTACTAGTTGGTGATCAGATTTATTTCTGGTAGATTATATAGTTCAATAAACAAATTTAAAATAAATGTTACCGAATGTCAACTCAGTGTAAATTTAACAGTGAACACATCATAGAATAATTTTTCTATTTAAATAACTAGAACAATGACAAAATACTAAAAAGCATTCATCAGTTATTATTTTATTTAATATGATAAATCATGTATGCCAAGAATTTTTAAGACTCTAATAGATATTTGTAGCAACTACACAGGAACAAGTCCCTGTTTTTACTTTGCTATTTTAGAACAGCCAGGACCTAAAGGATTTGCTGCTGAGTTTTACCAGAACTCCAGAGAAGAACTAAAGCCAATACTTCTCTTCTGTGAAACCAAAAGAGAAGGAATTTTGCCACCTCATTCCTTGAAGCTAGCATTACCCTGATAACAAAACTGGACAAGCACTCAAAAAAAAAAAAAGGACAAAAAGAGAAAAGAAAAGAAAACTATATGCCAATTTCCCTAATGAACATAGATGCAAAAATCCACAACAAGATACTCAGAAAAAGAATGAAGCAAATTATTAAAAAGATCATACATCATAACCAAGTCAGCTTTATCCCAGAGATACATGGATGGTTCAACATACACAAATCAATAAATATCATTCATCAAATAAATAGAGGCAAGGATAAAAATTGCATGATCATCTCAATAGATTCAGAAAGAGCCTTTGACAAAATCTGACATCCATTCATGATAAAAAACCCTGACAAAAATAGGTATAGAAGGACCTTACCTTAAACTGATAAAAGCCATTTATGACAAACTCGTAGCCAACATCACATTAAATGGGGAAAACCGGAAAGTTTTCCCTCTAAAGTCAGGAACAAGACAAAGGCATCCGCTCTCAGCACTTCTGTTTAGTGTGGTGCTTGATTATTTAGTTAGACTAATCACACATCAGAAAGACAAATAGGAAAGGAAGAAGTCAAATTATCCTTATTCACAGATGTTAAGATCCTTTACATAGGAGAGCCAAAAAGCTCCAGAAGACTCTCAAAACTAATAAATAAATTCAGCAAAGTGGCAGGATACAAAGTCAACATATAAAAATGAATAATGTCCCTGTGCGCCAACAGTGAACTCACCAAAAAGAAATCAGGGGAACAATCCCATTCATAGTAGCTTCAACAACAACAACGATGACGACAACAACAACAACAAAATCAAATCCCCAGGAAATGAAAAAGTATAGTACTCCGAAAAAAAGAAAAGAGAACATTAGAAAATGGAAAGACATTCCCTATTCCTAGATAAGCAGAATGAATATTGCCAAAATGGTCATATTACTAAGAATGATATTTAGATTTAATGCAATTCCAATTAAAATACCAGCAACATTCTTCACAGAACTAGGAAAAAATACTTCTGAAATTGATATGGAACCAAAAGAGACCCAGAATAGCCAAAGCAATCCTAAGCAACAGGAGCAAAGCAAGAGGTATTACCAGCCCAGATTTCAAGTTATACATAAATCTACAGTAATAAAAACAGCACGGTACAGGCGCAAAAAGTAGACATGTTGATTAAAGGGATAGGATTCAGGATGTACAAACAATCCCTTGCACCTTCAGCCATCTGATATTTGACAAAGGGGCCAAAAATATATACTGGAGAAAAATAGCCTCTTTAACAAATGGTATTGGGAAAATTAGTTATCCATGTACAGAAGAATGAGTCTAGACCCATATTTCTCACGCTGTACTAAATGAAAATCATAATGGATTATACACCTAGATATAAAAACAGAAACGCTAAATCTCCTCAAAGATAATATAGGTAAAACTCATGAAGAACTAGCAAAGACAAGGACTTTCTGAGCACAACTCCAATTGCACAAGAAATAATACCAGGAATCAATAAATGGGATTATATCATATTTCAAAAAGCTTCTGCGCAGCAAAGGAAGTACAGTGATAAAGAGTGGAAGCCACCCAGGCCTGAGTTTGAGTGCTGCCTGTCCCCATCAGCTCAGTGACCTAGGAATGTTGTGAATCTTCTCCAAGTTGGCAGTTTCTTTATCTGTAATACAAATTATCACAATTACAGTTACCTCATAATTTGTCTACCTCATTATGATTAAATAAAATAAACACCTAAAAGGTCCAACAAAGTTTCTGGGAAGCAGGAAGTTTCCAGTGAGTGTGAAAATTGTCAAAATGGAGTTGCATCCATCAACTCTAACAGAAATACTAAACAAATAATAAACCTAAGAGGTTATGCAGAAGCGTTCTCATGCAGAGTTGGTGACGGTAGCTGTCACAAAAGACTATGCCAGAACCACAATCCTGCCCAAATGCCACTGACACTGAAACCTTATACAAAAATACTCCTGCAAAGACATCTGCCCAGCACCTGCCTGTTCATCCTCAGACTGGTGTCACCGTTGTTATTAGTCCTGTGACCAGGCTTATTGTTTCAAAATATCTTACGTAATCTTCCTCGATTCTGCCTTTGAAAGCTTCGCTTTGACACAAGCTCTCTGAACATGCTTAGTTTACTGTGGCACACGTGTTCCTATTGCAGTGTTCTGCTGTCCTCAAATAAATATCATTATTCTTAGAAAGTCTCTTTCTGATTGTTAATTAGGTTTCCACTATAATAATAAAAATATCATTACCCTTCTCAAAATGTTGTCTTGAAACATCAGTTTTCTGCCACTAAATTAGAAAAATGCTAATCTTTCTAGTTGAAATAGAAGAATTTAAGTTTAAATTTAAATGAAACTTGGTAAGAGATACATCACAGAATTCTGATATCAAGACTTCTATTGAGAACTTCAAAATTCATAGAATTTCTTCAAAATTCTATGAATTGGCAATTTAGTGAAAGTAAAGATTCATAACCTACACAGTATTCATGAACACTTCTAAATAAACTTGCTTTGGCTGCACATTCATTAGCTTTATAAAATTCTCAAGGATCCTCCTGCTTACCAAAACCGTACAACATATATTTGATTCTATGAACCTTAAAAATGTCAAAAATATAGTTTGGATGTTTCACATATTTTTCTCTCCTTAAAGTTCTAGGTGAATGGGATTATCTCTTTTCTATCCGTTTTATGTTCAATTACATCTTGCCTGTGTGAGCAAGTAACAAGCTTTCAAAAACAAAATAAAACAAAACAAAACAAAAAACCCAAAACAACAACAAAAAAAACCACAACGACTTCAGACTGCAACACCTAAAAAAGAAAAAGAAAGTTGAGTTTTGTAAGACCACTTCCCTGCATCACTATAGTAGCAACATGTGTTAGGGCAGAGAGAAGGCAAAGGAATTATAGTAACACACTCGTGCCCCTCTGAGATCAGGGGTAGTAACACTCAATCCTCTGCCCAGGTTGTTGGGCTACGTAATTTGACCCAAACCAATTAGTAATCACTTTCTCATGGAAAACACACTATTGAACTAAGTAATGAAAAATGCAAAGGATCAGTTTGATATTTCTAGTGAAAAGATTGAAAGATATCTATGAATTGGTGTTAGAACAATCAGATCCATTTGTAGCCCTTCACTTTTTTGTGCCAGCCTCTGCATTTATTTTTTTCTAGAATGCTCATCACCACTTGGTGGAGGGCCTGAGACATACAGAAGGCCTACCTGAATTTTTAGGCCTTTTCTGGTTAGTTGTGTCTCCAGCAGGGCTGACTCGGCATGGCTGTAGGCTTTTTTGGCCCCCTTTATTCTTGAGTATGTGTGTTTCCCTATGAATATGGCTGCACAAAAGCTACAGCTCCACATGAACTAAGATTTCACTGACAATTAAATAAGAAGTTTCCTAGCTTCCCAGTCCCAGTTCATGGAAACCATATTCCATATGGAGGCTCTGAATCTGTGCTGGCCTGTGGCCCTCACTCTTAGCACCAGCCTTTAATCCCATCATATTTCCCTGGGCTGTCTGAGACTTTTGTCTCAGCCCTCATCCCAGCCTTGCTAAGCCACCTACCCAGCTGTTGCCCCAGCTCTGGCTTCCCGAATACTCTCGGCATTTGGGTCTTCACAAACACTCTAAACAGAGTGGAAAAGAATTGGGAAGAATGTCCGGTCCCATCTCAGTCCAGATCAATGGATATAAAGGTATCCCAATTCACCTCAGCATTACATTTGGTCACATTTCTCCACTTTCAATACTTTTGTAAAATTAATCATTTATTTTATAAAAATTCAGAATGAATTTGTATTTACCAGGGTTATGGCTAATACCTATCCAAAGAAAAAGTTGTAGCTTTTATTTTTTTGTCACTTAATTTTGAAAAAATTTTGAAAATATACTTTATCGAAAAATATCAACAAAGTCTGAACTTCACTTGTAAATCGTGCTGGTGTTTACCTCTCAGAAAAGATCCTCATCAGTCACCAGGAAAGGTAAATAGGCAAATGTCATTCTAACATTCCTTCAGGATTGTGCTATGGAATGTGAGGGAGGTGGAGCAATATTTTGACTGTCCACACTTACGAAACCCAATAAATCAATGACTTCTAGATATCACAGCATGAAGACTTTATTAGGTGCTATCTGTAATCACTCAATTAAAAACAAATAAAGGATGCATAGTCAAGCCTCAGTCCCTGACATGAATACAGCTGCACAGTTCACATCTGGTTGGGTTAACCCATGATCCTGGCATTAATCTCACTAATACAGCAGCTCCTGGGGAGGAGAGTGTGTTAGCTGTTGCAGAGTTCAGGCAATTTGTTATTAGATTAAGGACAAGTTACACTGCAATGGAAAAGATCTGTAAGAGACCTTCGTGTAATTAAACCATTCTACGTATCTGCTTCAAGGCCCCAAATGGCCAAGCGTTCAGCTATGAGAAGCCAATCAACCTTTATAGTGTTTAAAGTAAGATAAAAATGTCAAGCTTATTAGAGAATCAAGTTCAGAGTTATAGAATTTTAGCATTTCAGGGTTAGAAACCTACACACATTTTATAGCTCTTATACGTACCCAGAAGATCTGTGTGTGTGAGTGTGCCTGCACATGTGTGTGTGTGCACATGTGTGTTATGTGTCTCACAGTGGGTTTTTAAAGAATCACTGGCTAGAATCTGGAAGGCAAATTGACATCCAAAAGAAAGTTGCTGAAAAAAGGTTGAAATCTTTAGAGAAAGCAGCTGGCAATGTGACAAGTAGCTGAACCCAGGATTGAATCTTCATGAATGTGTGCTGCCTCTTAGGGAGTGGTGATCTTTATTTGCCCCTTCTGAGTCAATGCTTCCACAGGGGACACAAGTTCTGTGTGATCCAGAGGCTCTGCTCTGCTTCCATGTAATTCCAATTTTACATTTAATTTTCCTGAGGATAACACCTCTTTTTCAAAATTTAAAATTCTATATGCTTACTATATAATAGTGGGAAACTGAGAAAATCACTAAATTCCTGCCACCCAGAAATATGACTAATGCCATGAACATTTTGAGCTATTTCAATTTAATCATTTCCTTGCACTTATACAGTTTTTCAAATAAAACTGGCATCATATTGTAAATACTGTTTGCTTCCCTTATCTTTCCCACTTCATGCTCTATCATATTTTTTGTAATCACTTACACCATTAAATGTTTTTGAAAGCAGAACTCTACAAGTTTAGTTATGTGATATTTTTACATTAAGATATCAAAATCTATGTAGCCATTCTCCTAATTTTATATAGTTAAGCCCATTTTACCTTCACAATTGCAAACTATACTAAGAACATCATTATCATAGTTTTCATGCACCTGTCAGATTTTGTTTTCTAGAATTGGAATGGGTCACGGTTTACAAAAATTTTTTTTTTCCTCTTCAGGAAACCAAGGGAAAGTTTATATTTAATAACCCCATCATTTAGAGTACATAGTTGGATGAGTTTTAATGACTATACAAACCTATGCAACCATTGCCACAGTGAAGATACAGGATTTTTCTGTCAGTCTTCCAGTTATGGACATTTTGAAGGTTTTTAATATGTACTATTAAATTACTCTTGGGGCTGGAGATTTAGCTCAGTGGTAGAGTGCTTGACCCTCAGTGCAAGTGCAAGACCCTGACCCCCAGCATCCCCCAAAATTACTCTTAATGTATATCTTTCCCCCAGGTTGTACCACGTGCTCTCCCTTCCAGAAAGCTCTTAAAGTGGAATTTCTCTGCATCCTCCCCATGGGCTAGCCCCGGGGGCTAGTTGTTTATATAACAGACAATAATAATTTAATAGAAAATCTGGTCAAATTTTTAAGTACATTTCTGTTCTGGTTTGAGTCCTGAGTGTCCTCTGAAAGCCTAGAGTTAGAGGGTTGGTCCCCACTTAGTGCTACTGGGAGGTGGTAGAAACCTTAAGAAGTAGGGTGTACTGGGAGGTCAAGGGGATTGTGGGACATTGGTCTCTTCCTCTCTCTTTCACTTCCTGGCTATGAAATAAACCCAGTTTACTCTCCCATACTCTCCTGCCATGATGTGCTGCCCCCACTACCAGAGGCCCAAAAGCAATGGCCCACCTGATCATGTACCAAAATCTCTAAAACCATAAACTAGAATAAACCTTTTCTCCTTATAAATAGACTTATCTCAAGTATTTGTTAGAGTGATGGAAAGCTAACCAACAATTTCTTAGATTTTTGGGGCTGGGTTGTTATATTTGAACACTCTTTTTGGCTACTTGTCCTTCTTTTTCTCCTTTTGTGTTAGTGCTTTTCTGATGTGTTTGGAAAAAAATCATCATATATTAATAATACAATATTAACCATATGATATCATTGTCGCAAATATTTTTGCCAACTTATATCAACATGTGTAAAGTTTTAGTCAGATATATCTACCTTTTGTACTTTTGTTTTATTGTTTTTATGTTTGTAAATCTATAGCAAAACCCTATCATTGCAAAAAAAGATCACTTACCCTTTCTTTTTATGTTTTCATTAAAAATATCTAACTCTGTAGACATCTGGAATTTGTTAAGGCTCATTGCATAAGGTGAAACTATTTTTTTTCCTACACATTTAGCCGACTAGTTTTTCTTTATTTAGTCTCTCCTCTAATGATCTTCACCTTATTGCACATCACCTTTATACTGTCTCTTTTTATTCCATCGACCACCTCAGCTGTATCTTTGTGCCATTATTCTAAACCCAGGAACATTTTTGTACTTTAGAATCTATGCTAGGGCAAATTTCTCCTTGTTTCTTTTTTTAAAAAAAAAGGTCATTGGCTGTCTCACATGTTTATTTTTCCAAATAAGCTTGATAATCATTTTAAGTTAAAAATTTAAGTTATATGCCAATTTGAGAAAATGACAGTGTTGCAATATTTCGTGTTTTCATGCATGAACACGGGTTGTCCCTTGGGTTTGCATTTCTGAGGTGGTGGTGGTGTTCTCCAAGCAAATTTCAGTGCCCACATTTCAAATAAAAATTTTGGGCAAGGACTTCTCTCGAGGGCTAGAACTGTTAACGAAAATTTCTGAGCTCATTTAAAGCATGCTACCAAAACATGGCCAAGGTATGGGAGAGCACAAAAGATTAGATTTCAGAAAGCCAAGAGGACTTTTAAATTTGAAATGTGCCATAAGCGATTATGAAAACATGTTCTCCTGACTCTGATGAATGAACTTTACTGTAAAAATTTTAGTTCTAGAACATTAAAGAAATAAAGTCTATGATCACAGCACAATTCTGCACAGAGAGCTTGAGTCAATGTTAATTTGGCATTAGTAAAATATGTTTAAGTATTAGGCATCATTTTTCCCTCATTAGCTTACTTGGTCCATTTCATAGATGTGTGGAAACAAAGTCTGGCTTCAATTTGCATCTGTGATGGGATGTGTATGTATTTTTACCCTTGGTTTATATTAAAAATAAACTAGAGCAAGCGGGAATGTGCCACAGGATGTGGTCCATCAACTCCACATGACCTCGACATTTGCATTAGAAAACAACTTTAACCATGGGCTTCCACTGTGATTTTCAAAATAATGTAGAAAGAAAATAATTCCTTCTTATCTCCAAACAGAGACATATCCAAGAAGTCAAATCTGCTCATACCAGTAGGCACTAAATGGGCAATTCCATGGCCACTAGAAAAGCTGAAGCCAGCAGAGACTTCATGCCACACACCACAGCGGAATCATGCCAGAGAATACTTTAACTCACACTATGACAGACAGACCTTGAAACAGTTGTGTTGTTCTGTTCTTTGGAACTCAAATACTGAATTTACGAGCACTTGTTGAAAACCTCCCCTTACCAGAGAATGAAAATAAAGAATCACATGAGATGATGGGAAAGTTGTCTTGGGCCCTGTGTCTTTGTGCATGAATACATCATTGCTATTAACCCTCAGGACAGTCTCTGTGAGGTCCTTGTCCTAGTCTTTCAGATGAGGAAACTGAAGCTCAGAGAGATTAAGGAAGTTGCCCAAAGTTAAACAGCTGGTAAAAATTAGAGCAGGGATTCAAATCCAAGTCTACTGGCTCCAAAGCCCGTGACTGACCACTATACTATACTGTTCTCTTATATCAAGAGACAGGAAGAGAATTACACTAACAGAAAAATGCTCTGTCAAAGAGTAGCTTTTAGCCCAGGGTAACAGACTGTCAAGGACAAGGTGAAGTGAAGCATGGTCCTAGAGAATCAGCTGATTCCTTGGCCTGCTGAAGCCTAGTCCTAGCCCTCGGCAGTAGACTGGCTCTGGGACCAACCTTAACACTAACCTTGTGTAACTCACACATTCCCAACTGATAGAAGCTTCAGGACCTACTTTGGTTAATCTTCGGCTTTAAAGCTGAAGCTAGTCTTTTTTACCAGTAGATTTTGTCCCCTAAATCCCCAGGCTCCATAAATTGGGTTGCACTGATGTATTACAGACACATGTATAAGTTCATTAAAGTGTATGAATTTAAGAGCAAAATCTCTTTCCAATTTTCTGCTGCATATTTCTTCATCATTGCCTGCAGAATCAAGAGTTGTTGACAGACACATGCCTGGCACCCAGCAATCTGGCATCTGTGCTCTCAATGGTGATCTGGGAAAGTTTCCAGAATGTTTCCAAGCAAATTTTTCGGAGGATGGTTCTTTTTAGGTATAATTGAAAGGACTTCAAGCTTCTGAACGTGGGTGACTGGCAAAATGGTAGGGCTGTAATCTATATCCCTTTAAATAAAAAATGAAATCCCATAAAGGTGATTAAAGAAAAGAGAAACTTTGAAGGGGTTCCCTTGCTCCTGGGACCTTACTACTTTCTCTCAGAGACTTCTGCCAGCTTTCGAGCCCAGCCTTTCGGCCCAGGAGAGAGTTGCTTAATGTGTGAGATGGTGACACGGTGCTAGAAGCACATGGGGCTTTCTGGAGCCTGCTTGTCCAGGCCCTGAGGTGGCAAGAGAATCAGCCTGTAAGCTATTGTCCTCAGAGACTCTTCTGGTACCAACAAGTGCTTTCTGATGACTGCCGTTTTCTTTTGACTTTCCTGTTGCTCAAAAACAATTTGCTACACGAAACTGAATTTGCTGACCAAAGACATTTTCTTTCCTTTTATTTCTTTGTAGCATTTCATCTTTAATAAAAATGAAATCTACTTAGAAAATGTAGGAGAACTGATGGGAAAACAAGAAGTGCAGGTGCAGCCCTCAAAAGAAAACAGTTTCAAGAGAAATGATGAGTTTCAAATACATACGTTTTTGAAGCCCAACTAGCTAGCGATATCGCACACCAGCTAGAAAAGCCTGTCCGCACATTCACTGTGTCCAAAGGTCCTGTCCTGGGACTCAATTTCAGAATTCCTAAATCTCTCTGAATCTGAAAATAGTACTAAATTATAAAATTATAAAAACAGTGCTAGAATTAGTCATACCACTAATAACAAACGGTACTTATCGACTTACAGAATTTGGCACACAATTGAGACACTGATTATTTAGGCAGTGTGTACTCACTATGGGGTAAGATACTTTTCAATTTTATAAAACAAAACAAAACATTGAGCCTTTGATGCTGGCATATTGGCCTCTTTCTTTTGGGTGGATTCCTTTCTGAAAGTGTTTCCTGCCCCAGATTAATCTGATATCCAAAGCACGTGTTACTGGAAGAGGTTTTGTCTATTTGTGCCCAAAACACTAGACTACTGAGTATATTAATAAGCAAACTTGAAAATGATTTGGATCTTTTTTAGGAGCTCTCCAGATGCGTTGCCGCCCTTCAGCTGGGCCCAGCATTCTTGTCTCGGGTGGTATTAAGCTGGAGCCACAGGCATGCAGCAGACGCCACTTCACCAATGAATCCCGAGGTTGAGTGATACACAGATGGCACCAGTCATATTGAATATTAAGCTCGGACTATGGATGTGGATGTCGGAGGGGCATTCCCACTAATCCTTATCACCTTTGAAAAGCAAAATGTAAAACTGTAGGAAACTACAGGTGTACAAACCATCAATTCAGATCAAGTTGTTCAGATCATTGTTTGGACACCGTATTTGTCCACTGATACTAGGGAAAAAAGAGAGTGGGAGAGAATGGGAAACTATAAGCCCAACATCATTATGAAGCCACATCTAAGTTACTAAATATCGAGAGAAGTCAGATACTGACAAGAGAATTTTTTTTGGAAATGGAAGAACACTGATTTTTAAAAGAATACACTAGTATTTCTTGAGGATTAGGAACTAGTAGAAATCTCAGGCTGAACAGAGGGAACTATTTAGCAGAACCTTCATGAAATCGATTTAAGTTTTATGAGGAATTAAGTTACAGTTTTTGACTCTGGACCATTAAAACCAACCATTCCGCCAAAAATGTATTTGGGATTTAACATTTTCTTTTGGAAAAACAGCTTAAAAGTGACGTACCCTAGTCACTTAAAGGCTGTGAAACTCTCTTTTAACAATATGATGGGGCCTACTTTCAACCAAAGCAAAGTTAATAATAACATGGTCTAACATCAAGACTAATAGCACATGTGGTTCAGTATCTACTTATAGACACTCTGGGAGTTGTGTGGTCTTTCATGATAGCCATTGGGGCTGATTCTGAGTTGCTGAAAGTAAGCTAATCTTCCATGGCCAATGCCAGGAACCAACTCACATGCCCTATTATACTTACGCAAACAATATCCTATGCTATAATGTGGAAATCTAGAAGCATAGTAGAGCCAAAAATCACTCTGAACAAACACAAGACTTCATCACCATTTGGAGTGTGAGCACTATATTCTGGCTTGAAGAAGACGGCCAGCCTCCGTCCATCAGGCTGGTTCTTCTGACTGAGAGTCAGCTCAAGACTCCACCTGGTCGTTCTCAGTCAGATCCCGCCTCTCTGAGGCCAGGCTCACACCGGGAGCTCTCTTTCCTGGGACAAGGTGCACAGTCAGCAGGGCAGCATGTTGCCGGGGCACAGCATGTCCAGAGAACAGCCCTCTGGAAGGCCATCCTCAGGGCCTGCAGGGCTGCCTTACATACAGACTGTGATGTTTTCTGTTTGGGGGTTAGGGATGCCTCAGCTAGTCTGGCAGCTCTTTGCTTCGGCTGGGAGGTAAGGAGAAGTAAGTACACACATTTTTTTCCCTATAAATTGGATGGCGATGGAAAAATTTAAGTATTCCCTGAAAACCACATGGTATTGTTGAGGTTAAGAACTCCTGCTGTGGACAGAGCAGATAGTCCTGTAAACAGGACCATTTGTTGGGAGGAAAAGAAGGACTACTGAAAATCCACTTTTGCTCTTAGTAGCACAGTCTTAGTAGCACTCACTGGATAGCCACCATGAGTGATATTTTCCTTTGAAGTAGAATGTTACGCCTGAGGACTCTGTTTAACCACAGGTGGTGGTTTGGTGCAGTGGCTACATCTGGGTCCAAATCCTGGAGCTACGTGGCTTGAGACAAGCTACCTATTCGCCCAAGATACCATCACAGCCCAAGGCAGGCAAGAGTTCAGTCTCTGCCATGATGAATGGAAGGAGAGCCGAATGTATAAAACACTGGACCTGCTTATCAACCAATGAGACTTGTATCACCTCCCTGTGTTTTTAGGGCATCAAATTTGGATGAATAAAGTAGCATATTTCCTCCCAAAAATTTGTTCAAAATAATTATCAGCATGCATATAATAAAAAGTACCCAACGTGATTCTTTTCTTAAGGAATTCCCTTATAAAATAATAATCTGTCACATACGTATCTGTAAACTTAGTTTCCTCATCTATAAAATGGGAATAAGAAAATTGCATGGCACTGGGTTGCTTTGAAGATTAAATTAAGTAGTCCGAATCAAATGCTTGTCACGGTATTAACCCAGAAAATCTTTATTGTATACTCACCGTGTACAGAGCACTGTTCTAGTGTTACTATTATATTATTGTGCTTAGAAATTCCCCTGGAGCAACACAAATTGTGTTACTGTCACCTGTGAATGCCTTTATCATTCTACAATGACCTGTTAGGGCTCTGGATAATGAACCACAGGTCAGCTAAATTCTGAAGGAGGATGGTTTTGATGCCAAGCACTGTTAGCAAGGAGAGGGAACACGGCAGATAGGGAAGTCTGGAGAAAGGCATGGAGTAGGATATCTATCCAGAAGGATCAAGTAGAAGGGATGCAAAAGAGAAACTTTGCTTTCTCACAATACAGAAGGGTCCGTCCGCTCTGGTTGTTTGCCATTTGTGGGAGAGAATAAATGATAGAAAAGTTATCTAAACCATGGTGAGTTCCTCTTACCACGACCAGAGACAGTCATCAATATTCACCTTATCACAGTCTTTGTGACTAAACGGAAAGCCTGGTGTCCATCCACACTAGCAGTGGAGACATCCTCTCGAAGATCAAGGAGCATGGATCATGGAACAAAAGGCAGGAGTGTCCCAGCTCTAGGTCCTCTCCTGGCCTTCGAGCCTTGGGAGACCAGTGAGCACTTGTTAGGCAGGCTGTCTGGATTTGTACTCCCATCCTGATGCTTTGGCCCTCCGCCTTCTGCAGGGCCCTTCTGCAGGGCATCCAGCTGGGGCTTGCTGGGTGAAGTCTAAGAGGAAGCTTTATTTGTCTGCAATTGTAACAGCCATTGGCAGGCCTTCCTGGAGGGAAGGAGAGGAGGTTGGTACTGGTCAGCAAGAGGCCCCAGGAAGGAGGAAGTTGGTCATGGAAACAGGTCTTGTGACTATGAAATGGGTCACTATCCATAAAGCCCTCACAGCGGTGTCTGACACATAGTGAACACAGTCTCAGTGTTTATTCAATAAATAACCCAGTTGCCTCTTCCTTATGAAGTTTCCTTCACAGGGCAAACAAAAAGTAAAATTCTGTGGTGAAACTCTACGGCATACTACTAAATAAAACTAGTTTCAATACTCTATTTGAAAAGCTATTTAACTCTGTTACAGGTAAGATCAGTTATTTGAAACAAGATCTCAGGGCTGTATGGAAAAGGGAATGGTGGCAATTTCTTTTTCATGCCTAACTAGCCTTCAGGTTGGAAGGCTGCAGGACCAGGAGACTGGGCCACCCGGAGGCATTCTCAGGTGTTTGTCCTAGACATTTGCACCGAGTAGCTGTGCTTGTGTTGTGCTCTAGACTCTGCCAGGCAGGAATGTCAGAAAGGAGAGAAGGATGGGAGAAGGAGAGCTGGTCGTGATTTTGGATGAGTAGTGGTCTGGGGTGGTGCTATGGAGCAGCAGAAAGGCACTGGCCGTGGTCACTGTCTCCCAGAAGGCTCTGTGGCGTGAACTATTATCAAGAGATGATTTCCTTATTTCACACAAACAACTAAGGACAGGGCCTACCAGCAACCCAGAGAATAAGTCCCATCTAAAGGGGCTATAGCAAGCTTCCTGGTTCTCCACTGCTCAGTTGTCATCTCCCAGCCCTCTTTCCTGATGATCCCAAAAATAGAAGCCACAGAACATGGTGGAAAGTATGCTGGATTTGCAGCCACAGCCAGGCAGGTTGTGTCTCTTGCCATCTGTATGTGGGACTTCAGGGTCTAGCCCTCAGACTTTTGGTGTGGTTTGTCCTTTGCAGAGGATGTGTCTGTCAGGTGTATCTACGTCTATCACAGAGTATCACAGGTGTATCTATGTGTATCACAGGGCCTGGGCAGGGTCAATGCTCCACACCTGTGGCTTCTGTGATACTTCTTAGTACAGTAAAGGCAGAGCATACTGAAAAGTCTAGAGGAGAAAATAAAACCAGCAGAATCCACAACCATAATTAACAACTGATGTTTGTTTGGTGTTTCTTCATCCAGTCTGTTCTCCTACAGCAGACTCTGTGTGTGTGTCTGTGTGTGTGTGTGCACATGCGTGCATGTTACAAGCACATATAAGTTTTGTCAATATAAACGTAATATTGTGTCTGATTTTTCACTGTGTTTCTGAGTATTTTCCAAAGTCATTAATGTTCTTCAAAATAAAACTTCAAGAGTCTCATTATATTTCATGGTATGACTATAAAATCACTTATTTAACACTCCCCAAATGTAAGACATCTCCTTTTCCCCAATTCTTTCCTCCAACAAAGGACAGATGAAAGACAACAACTCTCTGAAGCCAGAGGTTCTTTGTTCAGACCCAGGCCTTCCCATGAATGTGGAAAACTCTTATTACCTCTGAGTGTCCATATCCTCATCTGGAAATAGAAGTGAAGAGGATGTCTACCTGCATTAGTTTCCTAGGGCTGCCCAAACAAATCACCACACACTAGATGGCTTAAAACAACAGAAATTATTCTTGCACAGTGCTGGAGAGTAGACGTCCAAAATCAGTGTGGCAGCATGGCTGCGCTCTCCTCTAGGGAAGAATTCTTCCCAGCTCTTTCAGCTTCTAGTGGGCGTTCTTGACTTGTGGTAGCATAACTCCAATATCTGGCACATCTTCACATGGCCTGCTTCCTGTGCCTTTGAATTTCTTTCTCTCTATAGGGACATGAGTCATTAGGTCCATTCCGATCTAGTACAACCTCATCTTAACTCGATTACCCCTATTAGGCCCCTTATTTCTAAATATGGTCATGTTCATAGGTATAAAAGATTAGGACTTCAACATATTTTTGGGAGACACAATTCAGCTTACAACACAAACTCACAGAGTCATGAAGAAGTAAGTCAACTTCAGTCCAAGGTACTCTGCCCAGTATAAAGGTGCTATCCTAGTGGGATAGTCAGTTTTAAAGGTTTCAAATCCAAAAAGGAGTCAATTTTAGGGAGCTTTCTTATCTCTGAGTTCTGGTGTTTGTCATTGGTATAGGGCTGCAAGTATTTGAGCTTTGGAGCCCAGAAAGCAAAATCGTATATGAGAAGCATGGTGTCTCTTAGGTCCAAACACGGGAGGTGGGGTCTTGCCATCGGGTGGCCTTCCCACCCACTGAACTGGGCAGCCCAAGTCAGTAGGAAAGTCTGCAGCAGCGCTTCTCAAATGAGCTCGGGCTCCCCCCACCACAATTCATTACAGACTGATATTTTTTGTAAACTACAATGAAAACAAATTGTTACAAAGATGATCATGGCCATATTGAATTGCCGTAACAATTTCCAAATGCTTATTCTCAATTTCTTCCCTTATCTCTTCATGGGCTGGTAGTGAGCAGCTTGTGGACTGGCTCCGGTCCCTGGACCACACTTTGAGTCATGGTACTTGGCCGTGGCCGGGGTCACCGCAGACACAGGGCCCCGCTGGGACATGCTCCCAGACAGGACATTCTTCCTTCTGTGCCTCTGAGGAGGGTGACAGATTCCTATCTCCATCCCAGCACAGTCTCGCTATAGAAAATGCCTCCTCCCTTCCCCCACACCTGTGCCTTAGGGTTTCCTTTGAGCTGCTTTCCAACCTACTGACTTTCCTTTCAGTCTGGACTTTAAAAACAGCTTTCTGAGCAAATACAGTAGATCCCAGCAGCCCCAACACCAGAGCTCATATGGAATGTATTTAGAGAGGGGAAAAAACTCAAGCAGAGTGGTTATACGATTTTGAACTGGCTTGGACGGAGCGTGGCTGGAATTTTAGCGCTGGCTTTTGTTTGCGTTCGTCATGACACATTTGTTATACGAGCCGCTGCTACTGCTACTCAAGCAGCCCAGACCGTTCAATGGCTTCTTTTTTCTCTGTACATCAGGTGACCAACAGGACTCACAAAGCAAGGGCCTCAGCTCTCAGGCTCAGAAGCCAGCCCCAAAAGTTACACCACAGGAAAGAAGGAGCCTTGTCCTACTGTGTTAATTAGATGGTATCTCTCAGTGGTCCTGCACTCTGCCTCTGAGAAGGAGTGTCTTTCCCTGAATTCTTATAATTTCGATCCTCTCCCACAAGGGATTTTGACCACGGCACTGCTATGTCTTCTAGGTAATTTTAAAAGCATAGTAATATGGTGCCTCATCATGGTAATACTATCCAGGAAAAACCGAAAGGGGTTTGGGCAAACACTGTTAAAAGCTCTTGTTTTTATTTGTTTTGATTTTGAAGTTCTAGCGGTACTGTCAATTCAAGTCAAGGCAGCTGAAGGCAGTACTAGGGCACTCTGGGTCACGGGCAGCTATCACACGAAAGAAAGACGCGTATATAAGAGATCTAGTTAAGAGCTGCAAGTATAAAACTGCCCACAGAATTTTCAAGTTCAGGTGGTAGAATGTTCGCATTGCAGTGCAGGGGGCTGATCACATGTCTTCAACGGCTCTTTTTTTGAAGTCACTATAACAACAGGAAAGGCTGCAAAAATCATAAAGGACAAAGGATGTCTGGGGAAGACAGACCTCAACCAATTTCTGGAAGATGAAAAGCAGCTGGAGGTTTCATCTAACATAGCAGAGCAGAGAAAGATCTTTGTAAGTGTTGGCTTAAGGGGACACTGATCAGAATGACCAGCTCACCCAACTGAGCCCCTGCAAACAGAGAAGTGGCAGCACCAGATGGCCCCAGTGGGAGAGCTGGGCACAAGGCTAGCAGTCTGGAGGTGAAGCAAATTCCTTTTCTGATGCATGTAGCCAGGTGTCCCCCAATGCTTCCTCTCTCAGTCCCCGAGGGGGCTCGGGATCCTCCACTGTCTGGTGGCAGGTGATCTCAGGATTAGTCTCCACAGACTTGGGGTAGAGGCCCCAGATGGATCTGCTAAGCCAGGGGAGAGACAAGGATAGGCCTAGGGCAATGCAAGAGCATTCAGTGACTGGCGTGTCTGAGGTGGACCTACGGCACCAGTTCCCATAATAATAACTAGGGGCATAGTCCGCTCTCGTACCCTACTTCATCTCCTACCCCCTAGGCAGAGATGTGGAGGATTTTTCAGTGGAAAAACTGAACTAAGTCCAGAAAAACCTATAATCATTTACATATATTTTTCTAGGAAAACTTCTGCCCCTTGATCATCCTATGTTGCTGTTCATTAGTCAGTACGCTTCCCCCAGCACACTTTCAACCAGCCCCACAGAGCTTCCAATCTAAATACAGACCAAAGTCCTCAGGGAGAAGCTTGCAGACAAAAAGAGAGACCCAAGCTAACCAGAGACCCAGACCAAACACAGATAATGCAGGGAATAGACGAAAACATCTTAAAACAATGCCCATAATTTTCAGACCTTTAAAGTGAAACTACATCCAATAAACAAGAATAAGATGTTATGTAAGAGGAAAAAAGATGTGGCTCTTGGAAAAGAGGAAATTCAATAGAATGACTGGAATACAGACTGAGGAACTTTTTGAGAGGGAAAAAATTGGAGAGATGGAAATTATAATAGAGCACACAGAAAGGATGAATCCAGGAGTTCAAATATCTGAACACTAAAAAGATTCTTCAAATGAAACAGAGAAAATGGTGATGATGAAATCATCCAAGAAACAAAATAAGAAAAACCCTAGAAATGATAGACGGGGGCAGGGGATGGGGGAGGAGGAAGAATGGAATCAGGAAATGGGATGGCTGTGTGAAGAAATTCACACTGAGCCGCACTGATAATCAAGTGAGACCGCTGGATCTCAAGCTTTTAAAACCCTCAGAGACTCGAAAGAACTCAACTCCTGCCATGGTTCGCTCGGCCTCTCCAAACTCATGTTGAGATGCAACTGCCATCTCAATGGTATTGAAAGGTGGGACTTCAAGAGTTGGGTAGGTCACAGCTGTAGATTAATGTCAGTATTTTGGGAGTGGATAAGTTATGTTGGGAGAGGGGTGCTGATAAAAGTGGGGACATCGGTCTCTCTTATCCCCCCTCATATTCTTGCTATGTGCTACCTTCTGTCATGCTGTGATGCAGGAGGAAGGACCTCACCAAGATGCAGTCCCCTGACCTTGGCTTCCCAGCTTCCAGAACCATGAGCCAAATAAACCTCTAATGTTTACAATTTACCCAGTCTGTGATGTTCTGTTACAGCTGCAGAAAATGGACTAAGGCACCTCCCATGCATCTTTTATTAGGAAGCAACCTGAAGCAAAGTGAATTATTAAATCATAAAATAGAGCCAGGCATGGTAGGCACACTGAGGTGGGCACCTTGGTGAGAGCCTGTTTCAAAAAACAAGAAAGGCCTGTGCATGTAGCTCAGTGTGAAGGCTCTGGGCTCAATCCCCAGTAACACACACACACACACACACACACACACACACACACACACACACAATCCCCAGTAACACACACACACACAATCCCCAGTAACACACACACACACACGCACGGCACCAAGAAACAAGATCCATGGGATTCAGAAAACCAGAGATCAATCTGGAAATACGGTGAGTGGAAGTCACAGTACAGTTGTGCAGACAGCTTTGTGAGTGGAGGCCAAATTGATGCAGGGAGTTAAGAGAGCTGAGTGGGAAGAAGGGGCTCCTAGTCTTGCCATTTTTGGGGGGAGGGGAATGGAATCTAACTTCTGAATATATCGAAATAGTATTAAAAACAATATTGCTCAAACAGATGTAAAGGCACATATGAAGTATTTGACTGGTTCAAATAAATCTAAGCAAAATATTTTAAAAGGAAATAATTAATTCCATGAAGATCAGTTAAGTTGTGCAAGAAGTGAAGCAAAACCATCATGTAGTACTTAGATCAGCCGGGAACAAAATATAAATCTCCACCACGATGGAGAGAGGGGCTGTGCATCTAAAATGTGGCCACAACCAAACCAGGAGGATGGGAGAGGGCTAGAGGTAAGGGTGATGGAATAAGATAACCAAATAATGTCTTGAGTAAATAACTCAAGGCATATGCAGTATCCTGTGTATGCTAGTAACAAATAGTGTGACTTCCAGAAGACACAGCTAACTATGCTGAAAGTGACCGAATTTGCAAAATCAGACTGCACAGGGAGGTGAGAGTAGGAAATACTGCTTGTTTATTCCACATCTTTTGGTACTATTTGACTTTGGTTATATACATGGATTACTTTAATAAATACAGTTTAAAATGAAGAGGTAAAATTGTAGAAACACTGACTTAGAAACCAGCCAGCAGTGTCTGGCTGTGACAACGTGAAAGTGTCCAGAAGCACATGGGGCGAGGGGAGATGTGAGACCTATCAGATTCAGAAAATCCAAGACTCCCAGTGGACAAGCACAGCTCTCTTCTTCTCATCCGTGGGGGGTAAATGCTGCATTTCTTTAGGGGCTTGTGGGCAGTGACACCACCGTGCTTAACACAGCCCACAAGAAACAACACACAAAAAACCCAACACTGTGATGTGCGCAGGTATGATCTTAGCTTTCTATTGTATTCTTTTCACAGTCTGGCATTACTTTCAAGATTGGAAATGCTAGGATGCTCTATGTTGATAAAAATATCTGTGACATTTAAAAAATACAGATCAAGAAGTAAAACTTCTATCTGAAAAAGATTTAGCTGAACAAAAATAGAAAACTTCCATTGTAAAGTGTTGAGTCATGCAACACGGGTAAAAGGGCTGTGCTTCACCCAGCAGGGGGTACATTTTATAAGCAAAAAATGTCGGGAGGTAAGGCCAGGAGCCAAGGGCAGCAAGGCAGTTCCAAAGTCCTCTGTCTGGGGCTCTTTCACACCACCACACTAACCCCCATGTAGACAGTGACCTTGATGGTGCAGGCACAAAAAAGCAGGAAGCTACAAAGTCTTTATGAGGATCAACTGTTGACCTCCGGGGTCAGGTCTCCAATCTCTGCCCAAGCTTCAGAAGCAGTTCAGCTTTGTGCAGTCAGCAGCAAAAGACCAAAAATTGAAATTTGTAGTGACTAATTCCACCCAGTCATATGCTTACTCAACATGAAGCATATTACAGTCAGTGCCACTACAAACTGCTCAGAGCACAAGTGATTAAATCCTAAAGTAGAAGAAATTCACCTCTAAGTACAGAAGATCATTGTTGTGTCCACCACACACCCAGATGTTGTTAGCCAGCTTTTCCTTTTGGTAACCAAATCGCAAGAGAGAAAACTGCACACCCCCGAGTCTGGCCACACAGTGGGAGTGGGGAGTATGGGGAGGGCAGGATCTGGGGCTCTCCAGAGGGGAAGTTCGGGGCTCCGAAGAGATCACATGCATGGGGTGGAGGTGGGGCTGGAAGAACAGTTCTGGAGGGATGGTCCCACAGGCTCCTGGAGGACAAGGCTGGGGCACGCACAGCCTGCTCCAGGCAGTGACTGGGAACCTGGGAACAGAAGAGGAATCCAGGCTGGTGGCAGTGGTTGGCATCTGGAGAAGGGAAGTGGAGCCCAGTGGTGTGTGTAGGCACACAGGCCAGCAGGAGCCAGGGGCGCCCCGCCTAGAGGGCGGCTGGGACCAGGTAAGAAGGTGAAGAGGAAGAACTCGATGTGGGAGGGGCACAATAGGACCTGGGCACATCCCTGACACGTTGCTGGGAAGTCAAGAAAACCTGGGTAGTGGTCAGGATGGGAAGAGGGCAGGGAAATGGCGTTGCTGGTGGGGTGACATACGGCACTCTGGCAGCTGAGGCTTGGCAGCTACTTCTGGGATTGGTATGAATGACTCAGTTCCAGGTTGCCCCACAGAGAGCTAAAGCTGCTGGCCCCGCCCCTGCCTTGAGTAGGACGTTCTTAAAGGCAGGAT
The DNA here is from genome assembly GCA_004026905.1 of Hystrix cristata. NCBI lineage: Eukaryota > Metazoa > Chordata > Mammalia > Rodentia > Hystricidae > Hystrix > Hystrix cristata. Next base: position 14,081 of record PVJO010005804.1, on the reverse strand, counting down.
GAGGAAGTCTGGGAAGAGCAGGGGATGGAGCTCAGGGAGGCGGGGGCCGATGCAGGCTGGACCAGCCCTCTGGACTCCACACCAGTGCTCATGTTATCTAGTTCTGCCTCACATGCCTCCTTCATGTCAAACGCCTATGCACCCGTTAAGGCCCCGCAGAAATGTCTCCCTAGGGTGAGCACCCCAGCCCTGTCTATTATGGTTTTCCAGCCTTACCTTTACTTCATCTTCATGCAGCTCTGGCAGACTGCAGACACTCAAGTACTTATTTATACTTGCTCAATGTGTTTGTTAAATTTTCTGTTATTTCCAAATCATACCTGCTACTGAAATACTAGTTTTCACAAGAAAGAAATATTTTGTAAAGTTATTTAGAGAAATCATGTCTGAAAATTAAGTTCCTTCTTTCCTGTTAATCTTACATGATAAAATTAGAGCTATTTTCTTTTGGAAGAGGGATGGGCCTAAGGCAAGCACAAATTAATAAGCAAGGGAAAACAAGTTTAAAACATACAATTCGAGGTAATTATTATTTCTGGTGAAACAATAATAATGGAATTAGGTGAAAAGTATATAAGTTATGCTGCAAATTGAGCTTTCATAAAATAAATTAAATACATCTAGAGGCTGCATCACTGTGAGATGGTGAGGATTCTGTAAGATGTACAGAGTGATCAGCCTCTGTTTAGAGAGTTCCTTTCAGGAAGTCGTTTCCTAAAAGTCCCCAAGATTTTAGAAGTTCATTTCAATTTCTCTAGATCATGCCTTAATTCTTAACTCTTGCCCAACAGCTACAGTTGAACAGTTACATGCCTTCAGTTTGTGTTTTTATACGCTGTTTTAAGAATCCAACACTACTGCTCTCTACCTCTCCACACCCATGAGAAAGACAGCCAGTTTTCAAAATTACTTTCTTCCGTGTGGGTTACCACATGCTGGCTAAGACAATATACTGGTGATCTACGTGATTTCTCTATTTCTGCAGTGCTGGGGATTGAACCCAGAGCCTTGCACGTGCTAGGTAAGTGCTCTACCACTGAGCTACATCCCAGCCCCCATGATAATTTCCGAACCTGTGTTTCTTACTGCGCAGACCATACACGAATAGAGATCATCTTCAGATTTCATTTCTCAGTTTTCACTTTCAACAAACTTCGTACGCACTATGAATGCTTAATATACTCTAAGCTCTGAATTCATGACTAAATATGAAGAATATTTTTAGGGGGTCACAAGTTTATGATGCTTTGCAGTATTTTGGGGACCAGAAGCTTGAACGTCACTCCTGTCAGGACAAGAACACTGTCACAAGGGAATGGGACAGGGCAAGTTGTTCAGCCTCTGTGAGGTTTGGCTTCCTTGTTTAGAAAATGAAAAAGAAGTATTTGCTTCTTCAACTTCAGAGGATGCATTTAAGGCCAAATGAGATCATCTGTACTACAAAATGGTTTATAAGCTGCAAACTGGTATGCATATGATCATTACTTAGAAACTGTTACTGGTTTTGTGATCCAAACTCTGATATGCTTGCTATACAATAAGGAGTCTAGGTGTTTGAAAATACATGGGTGCTCTCTCTCTCTCTCTCTCTCACACACACACACACACACACACACACACACACACACACACATGCGCGTGGGCAGACACATACATGATCCAGTGACATCCTTCTTAGAATCCTAGCCTGGGACATGGCTGGTCAGAAAATCTTTATGGAGACTATAAATAGTAGATGAACACATAGAAAAGTGAGCCATTTAAACAACTTCAATGATTTCTGTAGGTAGATAAGTTGAATTTCTCTTGGCCATTATTGTATCTTTTTAAGGTTCCAAATTTTTCAATTTCTAGCTCAAAAGCAACAGGAAGTGGGAAATAAAAATGGTAATGAAAGTCAACACAGTTTAATTCAAGTTTTGTTGAATGATGGGCAGACGCATGTATATACATATATAAATCAGAGTTAACTGTATAAATATACGTGTATATATGTAAACACATATATAATCACTTAACTGCATAAATATACATTATATATGTATATATAAAATACATGTATACATGGATATATTTAATTCACATAAACTGCAAATCTCAGGCCCCCCCATGTCATTAAAGCTCATAAAATGCACTTTGGACTACTGCAATCAACTGAACTTGGGATCTTTTTGAAACTTAAGGTCCCATTTTCAGGCTTAAATTGGACATAATTGTACATCTGTGTCCAAACATTATGTAAACTTTCTGCATATGAGTTTGCCTTTGGGAACCCTAAGCCCGTCCTTGGGAAGATAGAAAGATGCTGCCACCTGCTGGACAAAGGTTAGTAATCCAGTAATTTAATGTTCTGAAGTACAGTACTTTACGCAGTTCTGCAGGTAGGAAAACTGTTGTGCAAGAACTGAAGCTTAAGGGTTTTACTTAAAATAAAAACTTCATGAAATCTATGGGCACATATTCTTTATCTACTAAATAACAGACAGTCTGAAAAGTTCAATTATTAAGCATAAATTAAGGGTAATTGGCTCCAATCACATCTCATTGATGGGTTTCATTTAAAGTTTTAATTCCCTGACATTTCTGGTAAGTTCAGGCATAAAAACCGATTAATTTTTAAAAGTGCTCAGCAACCTTGATTATGTGTGATTTTCACCCCTGAGAATGTCACAGTAGCAGTATTTCCAGTTAGTTTATTCCCTGTGATTAGTTCAGGAACACGGCATTGAGTGACCAAGACAGAATCGTCTCTTTCTCCCCAGTCATTAACACAGAACTGTATGTCTTAAAGGTGTAAGAGCTCACCGTCCCAGATGAGCCATAACTGGTGAAATACATCAGGGCCCTTCCTTCCTTGCCTCCCTCCCTTCCTTCTTCTCTCTCTTTCTCTATCCTGTCTGTTCAAGTCACAGAGAGCCTGAAGTCCTCGATACAGCTCTGTCCCTCTCCTGCGGCGTAACTGAGCGCTCCTTTCATGTTAAGGCCGAGCCAAGGACTCTGCATGGATCTGGTCAGCCTTTGAAGTAGATAATATTGACGCATCTCATACAGTTGGGTAAACAGAATCTTGGAGAGGCAGTATGTCATTCCAGTTGTGCTGTTAATAAGTGGGTGACGGAAATACCCAGGTCTTCTAATCCCAAGTCTGTTCTCTAATCATCATGTGCACTGCCTTCTCGACAGAAACACATACGGTATGTGAGAAAGGAATGGAAAACATGACCAGGATACTGGGGTTTTGCGATTCATGTCTTGATCACTTCAGTATCAACAGCCATGAGGCAGAAGGATTTAGGAAAGATTAACTCTCTGTCCAGCCTTCAGCCTGTCCTCTAGGTGGCGACAGCCTCCAGCACTAAACTTTGGCAATGGGGACTGACCAGGATTATTTTTGGAGTGGGGAAACCCTCTATAATTGTCCTGACTAAAGGTAGAACAAGCAGCTTTAAAACATTCTTTGCGATACATTCATAGCATAATAATACAGACTTTAAAGGTCGTCGATGGAAACCTGCATTTGCCCCATGGTAGGAGCAGAACCATGGCAGACAACAAACTGCAAGTGCTCCTGACTCTCAACTAAGGATTCTGGCCTTGAAAATGAATGCCCTTTATTATGACAAAGCCAACCACTTATCAGTCAGTATTTGTTTTAATTCAGTCTGACACTTCTATTGATATATGGATGAAAACTTGAATTTTTCCTGTAGCATACTATTTAAATTTTTTCTTCTATGTATTTGATATTACTTTCTAGAAAGTGTCCTCCGATTTGAACACTGCAATGTAAATGAACTCACAGAATACTCCTAAGGGGAGGTCCAATGATCATTTGTGCATAATAAAAACAAAGTAAAAAACACTATTTAGTTTGCACTGTATCATTATTTATAAAATATTTAAATAAAATTAATCTTTCAAAAAACATTCACCTTGTAAATCAATTTAAATATGCAAAATTAGTATTTAACCATTTGTTTGGAATTTGTTACACATTTTTCCTTTGTAACAGTCAGCAACCACATTCTCAAGGTAGCCCACAAAATGTTCAGTGAATTCCTTACTCTGGCTCCAGTATTTACATTAGCAATGGCAACAAGCTGAAAATGAATACTAGTAATTCTAGTAATGGAAAGTATTTAAAATACAAGGTAAAAGGATTGGGCATTTGAGTTTTTTAAATGTTTAAGGAAGAAGGATGGAAATGGGTTAATATTAGGTCATATAGTTCTGTGTTTGTATGCTAGGTGAAGCTATTGAACCAGAACAGCTTGGTTACTGGCCAAACCAAGGGTTTATAAGAGAAACGTTCATAACAAATATCCACAAATTTATGTATTTTGGCTTTTACTACTGCTGAAATTTTAGCTTCAAAAATTATGACTAAGAAAAATTTTGATAGCTCACAGCATGCCAATTCTTAAGATGTAAGTATTCATAAACACATTAATATTCACAGTTCAGAAACACATGAGTCTCCTTACTTCTACTTCTTGGTAGATAACTACAGATCAGTCTCTCATCTTCTCTAGGCTGGCTTTAGTTTCTCATTTTCAAAAGTGGGTAAGTAATGAGCAAATGCAGTAGAGACTAATCAATAAAAAATGAGACTGTATAATTTGTATTACTGAGGTTGCTCTTCCCCAGCAGTCTGTTTGGACCTTGGTTCTCTCTGATTCAAACTCAGGCCCAGATTTGGGCCAAATTTTCTGAGTGGTTGTTCCGGCATTCTTGCCCCTGGCTGGTAAGAAACACATGAGCATACCCTCTTGGTTATCCATCATGCTACGCGTTAATCGTCATTTCATATTAAGTACTTACTATCATGAACTTCTGAGGTCCACTAACTGGGTCTCCACAAAATTCCAATATTGATGTGAAATGAGTAAGTTTTAAACATTTCTAAAGACTAAGTTTCTCAAATATTTTTGAAAGGAGATAGATTTACTTGATAATAGCAAATCTTTCTACAGAAAATCAACAGGGGAAAACAGTCACGCTATTATTACTTAGAAAGTTTATTAATTTCTCTAAATGACAAGTTATTGGAACAAGTAGTACGAGCTTGAAACAAGCAATGAATACCATCCAAAATGGGTGACAGCCATTCGATCAACAGACATTAGTATTTTCACTAGTGTCTCCATCATTGCTATTGGTACATTTTTAATAGTCAGTAATGAGATTGATGTATGTTTTTAGTTTTTCTAAAAAGACATTACTAAATTCAACACATGCTTGCATTTTTTCCCAATAACAGGACAAATACCAAAGAAAAAAGGCCAGAGCAGAGTCTGACATTAATTCGGTTTTTTGGATAGTCAATTAATCTACAATGATTAAGGGTCATACATCCCTCAGTATTTTATGTTTTAGTTTTTATTCTCTGTTTTCTAAACTTACTTAGTTATAAAATTATTGTTATCGTTGTCATTATTATTATTACTTGCAATGCTAAGGATTGAACCCAGCGCCTTGCACGTGCTAGGCAAGCACTGTACCACTTAGATGACTCCTCAGCCCTAAAATTCTTTTAAAGGGCAAGGGCAATTATCTTAGTGTGAATTACGTGAATTTAACCTTAAATGCACAGACAAGGTGGTGCTGGTGTGAAACAACTAGTGATCAGTAGCCACTCTTCCTTTAGCCTATTCCATACCAACTTGCTGATTTGACAAGGCAGGTGCTTCCTCCTTGCAGAGGCTAAAACACTGAGAAGCTGTCCGGGAGTATATGCTCACCTCCTGTCCTCTGCCTCAGGGGACACAGAAGAGCCTCAGGACAGAAGAAATGTGGGCTTGATCGGTCTTCAGTGTTAGTGTAGAAAATCTCACAAGAAGATGCCCAAGAGACCACACGATACAGCAAACATTACTGAGACACTAAGTCCAAAGTTTATTTTGCTGAGTCCCTCTTGTGGCAGTTGAGTTATACTGGGATGATATTCAAAATATGTAACCACCACCACTTCCACTCAGGAACTGAATTCAGATCAGTGGGCAGAGGCCCAAAGAACTCTTCTGAGTTACTTCTTTCATTTCCTCATTGTTGGAAAAGAGGGAGGGTGAGGGAGGCCAAGAGGCACCTTGAAGGCCCTGTGGAAGTTGTGCACTGCTTTAACCAGTGGTCTAGATGCACTGTGAGGCTGGCTACGTGTTGGCCCTGAGCTTCTGAAAGCCTTTCACTTCACTGCGGAAGAATACCAGATGTCCCTTTCTCTCTCCAAGGTATCTAATATATTGTTATGCCAAACTCGAAGGTTAAAAAAAAGCTTTATTTTGCAGGTGGAAAGATTGTGGCTGAAGGTGAAAGAGCTACCACTGATGCAATTTTCAAAAATCTCATCTATTTTAACTACTGCTTTCAGATCATAGGATGATGGTTCAAAATTTTGAGGTCCCATAGTTAAATGGATAAAATACAAAGTCGATAGAAAATACCCTGACAATAGCTGGGTAAGAAGGCCTCATGGGAAGAGCTCTTTCTTGGTGGCTTATATGTATTTAAGGATGACAAAGATATAAATGTCTTCATCTAAGGAACCAGTCTATGCCCTCTGTGCTGGGTCAGGCATCAGCCCCAGATCTAGGACAGGTGATACCGTGCGATGTGGAAGGAGACTGCTGATACTCTTGCCAAATGGTGGGGCAAGAGTGTGTTCATTTTATTTGGTAACTATATGTCACCAAGACTCAACTGTCCCTTTATCTCGTTTTCTGTATTACACACAAAATCTGTATTTTAAACACACATACACACTATGTAAGATAAAATCAAAAGGGGGAAAGAACAATGACTAATGCAAATTTTTCTCCTTCAAAGGAGTCTAATTTAGGATAAGATCTTTCCTTGTTGAAAAAGTAGAGGTCATGTTGTCTTATAGAGGTAAAAATCAGACACTCCAGAACTCTTTAAATTTTTCAAATTTATATTCTGGTAAACTCCTTAATTGCCAGTTGTTGAAAGGGCAAAGGAAACCTTAGTTTCGAAAAATAGCTATTTTAAGGCTTACTGTGCTTCCAGTGATACAGATCCCATTTCTGGATGAGGAGACGCACCTGCGGGGCTCCTTGAGGTTTCTGGTCCTGTTCCTGTATGTAGGGATATCGGATTTTATCTCCCAGGGAGAGTTGGGAGAGTGACTGAGGCAGCACCGAGCAGCCATCAGCTCCCTCCAGCAAGTTGTGTGTGGGTGGGGGTGCAGAGTAACAGGATCTAGGGCTCCTCCAGGCAAAGTCTGGTTTACCTGGGCCTTGGTTCCTGCCAGTGATGCAGGTGTTTGTTTGCTGCTGTTGGAAACCTTTCCTTTGCTCCTTATTTCTACAAGGCAGAATGCCATCTCCCACCTCAGGACAAGACAAATTCACAAAAGGATCAGTGAATGAGTATACAAGGTTTGCTGTGGTGGCAGTAGATTAAGGAGAACCGGGAAGACAGAAACAATGTGATCTATCTTTCTCTCGAGCTAAAATAATGAGGAAAAAAATGATGGATTTCTGAAAGTAATTATATTTACAAGGATACTGTGGGCTTCTCTTGTAATTGCTTTGCCAACTTCTATTTCTTGTTTCTATTTGGAGACCACTCTGTCTGTTACAATGAAATAGTAATTGTATTTTCAGTTTGCTGCTCTATCTATTCTGTTGCTGGGATCTGACACGCTAGAGTGCTTTTGTGAAATGACAGTTGGGCCATAGCATTTCCATCACAAGGACAGCTCTTCCACAGTCACATATGTTTCTACCCATGGACTCCAGGCGCACCTAGGCAGATCCATTCATTCACCCAAGCAACATATTTAGGACAAGGCCGATGGAGAAGGTTGCTGATCACAGTTTCCATGGGGGATAAGTGGAACCATCAAGGCTTTGAAAATGGTGAGTTTGTGTTTGGACCTGAAATTCCAGGTTTTAGAATCAATATCTTGTGGTTCTCACCTTCCTTTGCAAGCCAGAGGAACAAACCTTCACAAACACAGGAAATTATTTCACTCCTTCGTTTCTTGAGTCCTTTTCAAGGCAAGTAATCCCTGAAAGAGACCTCCCTGGGGAAAAAGCTTGCCCATGCATAGAGTTACCTGGGTCCTTGTAGATGCTGAGCACACCCTTGAAGTAATGAGGTAAAAATCTTTCCAGTAAAAGCAGCACATCTTCCAACTCCTCGAGAATCCCCACGAGCAGGAAGTTTTCATTCACGTTCAGTTTTGCCCGTTCAAGGGCCCACTCACCAGGCTCTCTTTATGGAGATAAAAATCATTTTTAAATCAACAATTCATTTTTGAAATGCAGCAACAACATATGCGTTGATCCCTTCTGCCTCCCACCTCCATCTGTGCATGTCCAAATCTGATTTCCTCTGGGGGCCAGCACTGGTATAGCCTGGTCCAGAGCCTTCCCAGGTCTTTCTGGCTAGAGCCCTCCTTTGGTCATTTTCTCCAGCATATAACATTTGGGACCTTGAACTGACTGAGCCTAAATATCTGTTGAGAGATAAATACACATCCAGGCATTTAAATCCTTACAAATGCTGTTGGGGACCAATTAAATGAAGTTATAAATTTTGAAACATGAAAATTACTAACATAGTATTTCTGCAGAGATCAAAACAAGTGTGATCTTGTTTTGTGTGATGCTTCTACTCATCATATTCTTTTAAGAGTTAAAAGATAATTTTTTTTAATTACTCGAAGGACACAGACTACTCTTACTGGCAGGCCAGAGCTCTGAGTCAGCATTCATGTAAGTGGGAAAAGCCCAGGACCTGGGCTCCAGGCCTGGCTGCCATTTACCATTTGGAAGAATCTGGGCAAGCTGAGGTTCTCTTCTGAAAAATAGTGATAATAATTCTTGCCTTCTCCAAAGAATTATAAAGGTTGAACAAGGTGGCATTTGAAACAATTTTGAGTATCATCATGCATGAACTGAGATAAGGTACCATGTGTACTCAGGTCAACAATAGGAAACATAATTTGAAGAACAGTTTGGGGAATTAGAGTCATGTTTCTTGAAATAAATACCATCGTTGTGATCCGAGTAAGTCATCTGGCCCCAAGTCTACCCAGTATCTGAAGCAATGAACCAGGAGGTATTTATTATTGAGGTAAACATTGAGGGGGGGCTGTTGGAAATCAGGATGTATATGATGACACAGAAGATGGACACTTATAGCCCCAGAATTTGGACCACATGTAAACTTTTGTGTTGCAGTGAGCTAAACAAAACAGTGCTAACAACAATGCGCCTAATGATGAAGCAGAAATTGCAGCATAATGAAATAAAATGTGCTGCAATTGAGAACCAGCTGTTCCTCTTTGGCCTCTTCGGTCACATAATGACCGTCTAAAACAGTGTTTCCTTTGGGGGAAAATGACACTTCTGTTAAAGTCTTTACGTTCCACTGAGTAAAGATAATAATTCATTATTGCTACCATTTCTTCTCTAGGCCACAGAAGTGTGTCCAACACAGTAGGTTCCAATTCTGGCTATACAGAACCACCTGGAGAGGTGGTTAGGAGCACCTGTGCCCCACATCAGAGTCTGTGATTATCTGGGGGTTCTCCACAAGTACCCTAGTGATGCGCCACAGGATGTGAGCACCATATACTCCAAGGGCCCTCACTATCTTAGGAAGTCACTTTCTAAAGAAAGTAATGCATTCAAGCTAGGCTGATGCACAATCACTAGAAAACAGTTTCCATTTATTCTACTAAGTGTGTCTGATGAGAGAGATACTTTTGAACCTGAGTGTGGCTTTCCAGGTGTCAGACCCAGTGAGAGGGAAGAGAGAGCTGTACAGTCATCATGAAGGAGCCAGCTGGATGCTTGTCCCTGGCCTCCACTATCTCATGGGCTGAGAGGTAACAGCTGTGTTTTAGGTATAAAGAAAGGGTCTGGTTGGCATTCCAGTTACACAGCTGTATTGGTGGTGGTCTCCCGAGGCCTCTGAAAAAGCCTAAATTTACACTTCATTACCTATCAGACACTGGGAATGGCAAGTGATATATCTGAAGACGACCAGTAAATATAAGTTGAGTTTCAAAAGGTTGAGAGATTATGGTACAGAAGATTCCCAGAGTGCCAGTCTGGCAGGTTAGCATGCTGTGAGCCTGGGTTAGTCTTTACCTGCATCTGGGGTGCTGTCCACAAAAATATGGAATGATGTAAAATAATCTGGGGTTGGAACACTCAGGGTAGTTTTCAAGAATGCACTCATTGATATCCTAGAAGAGAAAACACAGCAGTGAGATGCCTCATGGTCTCTGCAGTGTTTTGTTGAAAGCCACGCAGTTTAAGGAAGAGTGATACCTGAGCCTATGTAGAAAATTCATAAACTTGCCCAGAAAACTTTCTTATTTGCTTCTCAACATCTGGTTCCACTGGCCAGGTGCACACCCGGCATGCCAGTTCAGAGAGAAGTTTCTGGGTTGAGTACCTGGCACCCCTGCACCTCTCAGTGCTCAAAGGCTCCAGCTTGATCACACATCATGAGAAGAGTCTACTCACGTGCTCTGTGGTGGCCCCAGCAGCCACCAGCCAACAAGAAAGTACAGAGTTAGCACTAACAAATATTTGTGGTATGAATTTGGTATGACTTAATTCTTAATGAATTCTGATTTAATCACATACCAGTATGGTCAGCCCCGCGGCAATGAGTTTCCCTGTGATTCTGTACATATGACAATGATCAAGTCTCTACAGTAGGTTCCAAAAGGGTTTGTAGATTACAGAAGAGCTGTAAAATGATATCTAATGTTATAATAGGTTAGAAAATGACCTAATATGACATTAGATGTAACATATTAGGATAGGTATATGGACATCTTCACTTTCAAAAGCAGTAGGGTGAATCCTAGATTTTCTATTTCTCTAACAGGAGGTTGAATATGGTGTTTCTGTTAGAGAGCTTAGAATGGCTTGGAGAGGGTGAATAGAAGTCTCAGAACCTACTTTTTGCAAGGCACATGACACTGGATACCCTGGATCAGACATTCTTGGTTCTTAGGTATTTCTAAGGAGAAAAGAGAACCCAATTCACAGACCAAACAGCTGTGGGATGATTTTCCCAGGGATAATATTGGCAAGGCTGATTAAGGCTAGAGATATAACTCCCAAAACATAGTCAATGGAGTTTGAGTCTATAGAGGCCACTTAATCTGATATGACTGGAGTAGGTGGTTTGCTAACAGCAATTTTTCAATTCAAGTTAGGAATGTTGTTGTTGCTGCTTTTTTTTTTTAAACAACACTTTCTTTTCCTTTCTTTGGTTTATATGCCAATCAAACTACACAATTACAATAGCAAATTCAACTGGAATAAACAGTTGGCAACGAACACACTTGAGCGTACTCAAGCACTTGAGTTTACTGGCAGGAAGCAGAGTTGCAATAAACAATGAATGAGTGAGGAGAAAGCGGAAGGAAAGAGACATGACACACAGACCCATGAGCAAGAGATGAAGCAGCTGCCCCCTCTGCTTGCTGAGTCTGCCAGGATCCTGACCCTACAGACCCCGGCCCGGAGGCTCACAGCGTCCAAAGGACAGCAGCTGTCACTGAGGGGGATGGTGAAGAGTACAGGGGTTTAGAAGGCCGTTTCCTTCCTGTGATCCACAAATATCCTCACAAAGTCGATTTATGGGAAGACATAAATTCCTAGTTAAGAAGTGCAGTTAACCATTCTCTTTCTTTTAGACCAACGCACATCCTGGGGGATTTCAAAGACTTTCATTTGAGTCCATTAGTTTGATGAACGGCGCCGATCACTATCTGTGCCACAGGCAGATGTAAACAGAAGAGGACTCAGGTGAAGAGTCAGATGAGAGAGTCAAGTCCACGCATTTGGCCACTCACAGCTCAGCACGTAAGCAGGATGCTGTGTGATGGCCACTGAAGGACCAGAACCTTCAGGAATCAGTTGGGTTCTGGCCACTTACACAGTCCACCTAACTGGGACCGAGACCTTAGGCAGGAGCCATTTCAGCTTCCTGGGAATGGAGGGGACGGTCTCAAAGCAGTCGCTCGTTCTCACAGCCTCTTCCTCTGCCGGGTGCGTTTCTGTCTCTTGGAACAATTTGGTTCCTGCGGCGCTCATGATTTTTACACTTGGTTCAAGGGTTCATCACAGTCACCTTTTTGTGCTGAACTTTTCTTAGCACATATGTACTTTGAAATGATTATGCAACTTCATTTTCTTTAATCTTGGCATGCAGTACTTCTAGAATAATATTGCTTTTAAAAACCTTTAATTCTTATTTTACAATTTTCTCTGAAGTTGCCATCACAGCGGTGACTTTAGCCAAACCAATCTGCTTGCCAGCACTTGGCCTGTGATTTGGTCTCTGATTCCTGGATCTTGACACAGATTGGGTTTGAGCCTCCAGTGCCATCTGTTGTCCGGCTCTCACCCTCTTTTAAAATTAGATCTTAACATAAGACCCCCCTCCGCTTCTGTACTCAGGTCGCTATGGGACCAATGAGATAGTCTCTCCAAGCGAACCCTGCTGACCACGATGACAATCCTTTTAACTGCCAACGTCATAAAATAGTAAGACCACTTCGGGTGGCATTGATTCTAAATGTTACAAGTTTAAAAAATGCACAATTTAAATTCCAAGAAAAAAAATTTTTTTTCTAATTTATAGTTTTGGCTGTTAAAAGAAGATGGGGTTCTCGTCTCAGGTCTGTGGATAGTTAACTGAGTCTCCTTGGCTAAGTCACGTTATCTCTGAGCCTCGGTGTCCTCACATTTATAATATGGGGCTGAGCCACACGATTTCAGTTTATGAATCTGTAGACAGACTTCTCAATTCCCTAAATTAGCCAACTTGTAAGGATGGTTTTGCAGGCTGAGGATCTAGAAAAGGGAGTAATTTCTTTGGTTCCCAAAGTTACCAGGTAATCAAAAGCTTTCTCCCAGAATTTACCATTTAAACATTTTCGCCTTTCCTGGAAAACATTTGGGAAAAGCACTATGGTTAGTATCAGACAGAGCTCAGTTCCAACATTGGCTGTGTCACTTGTTAGCTGTGGAGTCCTTGGCAAATGTCAATGTTTTACAGGCTCAATGTCCTCATCTGTAAAATGGGGCAATAATATAAATCTTGTGTCATTTATTCAACCTTACTCTTAACTCTTGAGATGCCATCTTTATTATACACATTATATATTATAATACCATTCTCTTTTTAGTTTATATTTAAAAGCACCATTTCCAGTGATTCCAATAGTTTTTAAAACACTGACTTCAGTTAATCCATAGAGAAAAGAGAGAGGAAAAAATATAGAAATATGAAGTGTGCTATTTAAGTTCTATCAAAAAATATAAGTTGTCAAAAAACCCCAAATAGTATTAAGCAAAAAGCCAAAATACACTACTATGGAATGTTTGATTTATTATATCTCATCTTACTCTTTTCTTTTTTTTTAAATTTTTTATTTTTACCAAGAACATGTATTGGTACATTGTATACATAATGATTATAATCAACATGGTTATTTTGTACCTGTACATGATACATCTTGGTTTTCCCCCCTCTTCTCCCTCTTCCCCTCCCCCTCTTCCATTCACCCACCCCTCCCTATTTGCAACAAGTGTAGTTACACTTTACCATTTTTTCCCCTTTCATCTTACTTTTCTTTTAACCTTCTTCTTTATCCCCCTTTTCCCTATCTAGTTCTCCTCTCTTTTGAATACTATCTCTCTCTTTTTTCTTTTAAACATAATATCTATTCTACCCCTTTGTCCTTATTTACACTTATGGTTTCTCATATCAGAGAAACAATTCGATGTGTACTAATAAGTGTCTGATTTATTTCACTTAATAGTATGTTCTCAAGGAACATCCATTTACATACAAATGACTCTAGTTTACCCTTTTTATGGCCGTGTAGTACTCCATTGTGTAGAAAAACCACATCTTCTTTAGCCATTCATCAGTTGTTGGGCATTTAGGTTGTTTCCAAGACTTAGCTATTACAAATTGTGCTGCTATGAACATGGTTGTGCATATATCACTGTGATATGATGATTTTAATTCTTCTGGGAAGATACCCAGCAGAGGAATAGCCGGGTCAAATGGAACCT
>PVJO010005803.1:0-94888 GCA_004026905.1 Hystrix cristata | reverse complement strand
AAGCATAGAATACACACTCTTTTAAAGCGCACTTCAAATTGAACATGGTTACACAAAGACCATATGCTGGGACGTAAAATGAGTCTTAATGAATTTCACAAGGATAAAACGTATACAGACTATTGTTTGTTACCAGAGAAGTCAATAAAACCAACGTATGCTAGAATACCAGTAAAAATTATGAGATTAAAAATACTTCTAAATATTTGAGGACTAAAGACAAAATCCTAGTAAAATTGGGAAATAATTTGAATTTAATAACAAAAAAAGAACATATGAAAAGTACAGGATGCCAATAAAACAATAATTTTAGGAACATTTATATTCTTAGCTACTTATAGTGGTAAAGAAGAACCAAAAGAAATAGCCTATATTTTCATCTCAAGAATCTGAGGAATGAAGAACATAATAACTCTCAATTAAAAGGAAAAGAATAATAAAGGCAAGAATAAGTCAGGAAAAACAGTCTGACTATTGAGAAAACATAAAAAGCCTAAAGCTGATTCCTATAAAAGATCATCAAAAAGGACAGATTCTTAGACATACTGTTCAGTAGAGAAGCATAAACCATGTATCATCCTTATTAGGTCTTAAATTATCAACACAAACTCTACAGACATTAAGGATAACAGAAATATTCTATAAACATATTATGCTCAAAATTTGACATCTTAGATAAAATTGGCATATTTTCCCAAAATTATAATTTACCTAGCCACAAGAAGATATAGAAAATCTGAGCAGCCCTATATGAATTAAGGAAGTTGAAGTTATAAATGCATAATTCTTCTAAATGAGAAAACACTGCAATTAAATGCTTTGCTATTCAAATCTGTCAAATATTTTAAAAAATTATATTGGCCATCCTTTCTTTATTTTCAAGAAATAAAAACAGGGATCACTTTCCATCTTACTTAATGAGGCCATAATAATCCTAAAAGCAAAACCTAGCAACAAAATTACCAAAAAAGTAAATCCATATCTTAAGAACATAGACACAAAATTCCTTAACACATTTAGTAAATCGAGCCCAGCACTATATAAAAAAGGTAACAAATGATGTTAGAATACGTTTCTGTTTCATTAATTTAGAACTCATGCTGGAAAAACTGCAAAAGTGGCTAGAAGCGTGGTAAGTTGAACTAACAACACTTAGACAGCTAGGATAGAAGATTATGATTGCAATAAGCAATGTGCAGCATAAGGCAAAGGCCAGGGAGCATTTCTTTGGGAACTGTAGACCATCAGTGCTGCCGGTGGAAATCAGCCATGCACTACAGCAGGTTAAACACGTGTTCAGAAAAGATCCGTGATGGCCCTGGCTGTCCACCTTGCCTTGAAAGAAATCTGGCTGCACGCTGAAGTAGGCCTTGGCACACAGTCAGGTTATTCACTGTTTGGTTCTGGTTTTTAAATTCCTGGCATTTAAGGAACTCTCTATGAAAACACTAGGTGATTATGAACTAAGGAACAGAGAATCCAGTGGTCATATCGAAAAGAAATACAATAACTGTTTGAGAAATCTGGGGAAAGTCACCAAACAAGTGCACCATGACAACCTTCAATAACCAAAACGGCAAATCCTAAAGAAGGGGAGAATATGATTTCCAAGGATACCGTTCCTATTTCCAAATTACAACATGATAAAAAAATTGCAAGACACACAAAGAATCAGGTAAATATGGCTCAGTGAAGAAAAATGACAATTGATAGGAAGCATTCCTGGGAAGCTACAGACATTGGATTTAGTAGAGAAGACTACAAAATCACTGGTTTAAGTACGCTTAATGAGCAAAAGGAGGACACAACTGCAGAAACCATTTAAAAAAAGGTGAGAGTGTTGAGAAAAGTACAATGGAACTAATTCCTCCGATCAAACAATAACCTTGTACCTGTTGCCCAAGGGCTCCCCCTCCCGTGTGTTCTCCCCAGTCTCAGGTAAATAGAATTCTACTCTTCTACACGACCAATTATTTAGATTCCATTATGGCACAGAAGGATAAATATGAGTAATTATAATGGATTCTATATCTCAATGTAGTTAGAAAAAAAGAATTGGAATACACTCATCATAAGGAAATGATAGTAACGGATATAGTTAAGACCTCATCTCATACCATACACAAAAATTAATAAAAAATAAAGACTAAATGTAATAAGTAAAATTATATAAACTTTAGAAGTAAACACCAGGACAAACTTTCTGTCCTCGAATTTGGCAATGAGTTTTAGGGTATGATAATACAAACACAAACAGCAAAAGAAATCAATTAACAAATTAGGCATTATAATTTTTTTTAAAAATCAGAGGAAAAAAACAATAAGAAAGTGAAAACCTATAGAATGGGGGGAAATCATTGCAAATCATATACCTGAAGAGAGGCTAGTATCCAGAAGATATAAAGCATCATAATAACTAAAAACAAAAGAAAAATCACAATTAATAAAGGACTTAAACAGACATTTTGTTCCTAAAGAATATTTACAAATGCTCAATATGCACATGAAAAGATGTTCAACATCATTAGTTGTTAAAGCAATATAGTTCAAAACAGTAATGAGTTTTTGTCATAAATAAATGATTTTGAGCAGTAAATATGTTTCACATGATTTAAACCATATCCAATATATGTCAAAACATCATATGCTACTATGTATAATTTTTGGTTTTATGTATAATTAAAAAGTAAATTAATTTTTAAAAACAACAATAATGATATACTACTCAATACCCACTAAGATGAAAATAATAATAATAATAATAATAATAATAATAATAATAATAATAATAATAGAAACAAAACAAATACCAACTGTTGGTGAGAATGTAGAAATTGGAATCCTATAACATTGCTGTGGGAGTATGAAATGATGCTGTTGGTACAGAAAACAGTTTGGAAGTTACTCAGAAAGTGATACAAAATTACCTTAAGACCTCTCAATCCAATACTTTGTATAGCTTGTACACAAATGTTCATGGTATCATCATTCATAGAATCCAAAAACTGGAGAAAAACCAATATCCATTAACTGAAGAATGGGTAAAGAAAACATGATATATTCCACACAATGAAATGTAGAATATTATGTGGCCATAATAATGAGTTAATTACTGATACGTGCTTCAAAGTGGCTTATTCTTCACAAGAATATGCTAACTGAATAAGACAGACAAAAATGCCACATACTCTATGACTCCATTCATATGAAATGTCCAGAATACCTGTACTTCTGGGGATATAGCTGAGTGGCAGAGTGTTTGCCCAGCATGCTGTTAAGACCCTGGGCTCAAACCCTAGAACCACAAACAAACAAACAGTCCAGAATAGGCAAGTCCGTAGAGACATAAAGTAGATTAGTAGATTAGCAGTTGCTAGCATATGGGAGGAGGGGACAATGGAGAATGACCACTCAGTGAGTGTATGGTTTGCTTTGGGGATAAGTGAACACGCTCTGGAACTAGTATGGCTACAGAACATTATTAAGTTCTAAAGCCAATGAATTATACCTTCAAAAATGGCTCAAAGTATGCATTTTATGCCAAATGATCTTTTCCTCAAAACAAATTAAAAAAAAAAAACTTGGACAAAATTGAAAGGCATTATATGGAGAAATAGGAATGATCCCTATGTTTGATGTAGGATGCTCATAAGATATTTAGGAAATGCAAATTAAGTAACAATGGAATACCACTGCACATCCACAACACATCTCAGTAGGAATATAAATTACTACAACCATTATGAGAAACTGCATGGAGGTTCATGTTCAATGAAGCATATTCGCAGTAGCTGAGTTATGGAATCATCCTATATGCCCCTCAACAGATGAATGGATAAAGAAAGGATGGTATATGTACAAAATGGGATTGTATTCAGCCTTAAAAAAGAAAAAAAATTTGGTCCTCTGTCACCCACGGATGAGATGGTGAACATTGTGCTAAGTGAAACAAGCCAGGCCCAGGAAAACAAACACCACATGTTCTCATTAAAGTGTGGAATTGAAAACAATCAAATTTAAAGACGCAGAGCATAGACGCTGGACACCAGAGCCCAAGGGTGAGCTCAGGGATGAAGAAATTATGGCCAAGGATACAAAGGCTCAATTAGACACAAGGAAAACACTCGTGTTTTTCTTTGTGGTACATTGCACACAGGACACACATAGTAAAAGATAATGACATTTCGAAATTGTGAAGAATAAATTTCAAATGTACTTGTCACAAAAACAAGTATTTGAGGTGAAGGACATGTTAATTAGCTTGATTTCATTATTCCACATTGTATTTGTAAATCACATCACTTTGTATGCCAGAAATATATACACCTGTAATTTAACAATTTGCAATTTGAAAAATAAAAATTAGAAGTAAAGAAAAAAGGGAGTAATAAAAATTCAGTGTTAAAAAAACAATTTTTTTAAGGTTATGGAAAGTTATGTACAATCTGCTGAATATCCCAAATGAAATTAAGTTTTACTTGTTTGTATGAAATAAATGGTATGTACCTATTTAGCTTAATTCATATTAATGTTTTATATAATAATAAAAATTCTAGAATTTATAACAATTACATAAAATAAAATGGAAATCAGTTTCTTCTAACACCCTATTATTATAAAATGTTCCACTTTGTTCGAAGTAATAGCCTTTTCTCTAATAGCTACTCCGAGATAGATACCTCTATTCCAGCCATCTTTGATTTGTGTTTTCTTTTCACTTTAATTCCACTGTGCCTTCTTATTCAAAATAGATTTATTGAAGCTGGCACAGAGTGAGATGTTGCTCTGTGGTGCATCAGCCTCTGCCTTTTGGTTGAGGAGCTTCCATCGGTATACTAAAGTGATCGACACTGGTGGGTTTAAATCTAACAGCTTGCTGTTCACCTTTTACATGTCCCATCTGGAGTTTTGTTGTTGTTTTAGGTTGGTTTTTGAGGTTTTTTACATCTTCATATCTTGTGTTCTTTTGAATTCTGAGTATGTTTTAGATTTTGAGTATGTTTCCATATTATCTCAATAATCAGGTTATTGGCAACACCTCTCGCTTTCATGTTGTTATGATTGCTCTAAAATTTATGAAATACGTTTAACAGGTTACTTTCAAATATCATGATACTAGTATTTTTTTTAATTTTAATGGTACATTTTAGATGTACATAATGATAACATTCATCATAGGGGATTTGTACCTGTACATATCTTGTTGCTTCTTTTTTTCCCATTCCCCTCCTCTCCCTACACCCTCTTCCCTCGTCATCTACAAAAACTTTGCTTCCATTTTTTCCTTCCATTTCTTATTTCTCTTGTCCTTCTGTTCCTTTCCCCCTCTCCCTCCCTTGTTCCCTTTCCCATTTGGACACTTTCTTCCCTTTCCCAATATAATACATTTCAGTCTTTATTTACACTTTGAGTTTCTCACAACAGAGAAACAATGCGGTATTTAAGCATATTTGTCCAATTTATTTCACTTAAGAGTATGATCTGAAGATGCATCCATTTACCTAGAAATATGTCAAGCTCATCATTCTTTATGGCAGAGTAGTACTCCATTGTATTAAAAAAACCCCACAGTTTCTTTATCTATTTCTCAGTTAATGGACCTTTGGGCTGTTTCCAAGATTTAGCTATTACAAACATGGGTGTGCATGTATTGCTGTGGTATGATGCTTTTAATTCTTTTGGGAAGATATCAAGAGGAGGAATAGCTGGGTGAAATGGAATCTCTCGTCCTAGTTCCCTGAGGAATCTCCACACTGCTTTCCATAGTGGTTGTACCAGTCTACATTCCCACCAACAGTGGAGAAGGGTTCCTTTTTCTCCACAGCCCCTCCAGCATTTGTTATTGGCTGATTTGTTGATAATAGCCATTCTTTGTGGAGTAAGATGGAGTCTCAGGATTGTTTTAATTTGCATTTCTTGAATGACCAGTGATGTTGAACATTTTTTCATATGTCTATCTGCTGTTTCTACTTGTTCATCTGAGAAGTGTCTATTCATTTCTGCTGCCCACTTTTGGATTGGGTCTTTAAATGTAGGGGGTCTGATTTGTTCGAGTTCTTTATATATTCGAGATGTTAGTGATTTGTCAGAGGAATAGCTGGCTAAAATTTTTTCCCACTCTGTGGGTTGTCTCTTCAGCCTGTTGGTGGTTCCTTTTGGTGTGCACAAGCTTTTTAATAAGATTAGATCCCAGTTGTTGATTCTTTGTGATATTTCCTGGGCAATTGGGGATTTGTTCACAAAATCCTTGCCTACACCTACGTCTTCAAGTGCTCTACCTATTCTATCCTCCAGCAGATTTAGTGTTTCTGTTTTAATATTTAGATCTTTGATTCACTTTGATTTTAGTTTAGTGCATGGGGAAAGATACGGGTCTAGTTTTAATCCTCGGCATGTGGAGAGCCAGTTTTTCCAGTACCTTTTATTAAAGAGGCTATCTTTCTTCCAGTGAGGTTGTTTGGCCCCTTTGTCAAAGATAAGGTGACTGAGAGTGTTTGGACCTGTTTCTTCATCTTCTAATCTGTTCCATTGGTCCTGGGGTCAGTTTTTGTGCCAGTACCATGCTGTTTTTATTACAGTAGCTTTGTAATATAATTTCAGGTCGGGGTTGTGATGGCCCCTGCTTTGATTTTGCTGCTCAGAATTGCTTTTGCTATTCTAGATTATTTTTGTTCCAAATGAATTTTAGGATTGTGAAATATGCTATTGGTAAGTTAACTGGGATTGCATTAAATCTGTATAGCAGTTTTGGGAGTATGGACATTTTCACTATATTGGTTCTTCCTACCCAAGAGCAAGGGATATCTCCATTTTCTGATATCCTCTTCAATCTCCTTTTTTCAAAGTACTGTAGTTTTCATTGTATAAATCCTTTACTTCCTTTGTTAAATTGATTCCTAGGTACTTCATTGTCTTTGTGGATGCTATTGTGAAAGGCGCTGTTTCCCTAATTTTCCTCTCAGTGAGTCTGTTATTTGTATACGGGAACGCTATTGATTTCTGAGTGTTGACTTTGTACCCAGCTTGCTGCTGAATTTGGTTATTAAATCTAGAAGTCTTTTGGTGGAGTTTTGAGTGTCTTCTGTATAGAGTGTCATGTCATCTGCAGATAGTGATAATTTAACTTCTTTTCCTATACTTATGCCTTTTATTTCTTTCTCTTGTCTAATTGCTCTAGCTAATGTTTCCAGAACTATACTGAATAAGAGTGGTGAGAATGGACATCCTTGTCCTGTTCCGGATTTTAGAGTGAAAACTTTCAGTTTTTGACCATTTAGTGTGATGTTGGCTGTAGGTTTGTCATAGATGGCTTTTATCAGATTGATATAAAGACCATCTATTCCAGTTTTCTGCAGGTTTTTTTAAATTTATCATGAATGGGTGTTGGACCTTGTCAAATGCTTTTTCTGCATCTATTGAGATGATCATATGGTTTTTGTCCTTGGCTCTGTTAATATGGTGTGTCGCTTTTATTGATTTGCATATGTTGAACCATCCCTGCATCCCTGGGATGAATCCTACTTGGTATTGTGTATAATATTCTTGATAATTTGTTGCATTCTGTTTGCCAGTATCTTATTGAGGATCTTTGCATCTATGTTCATTAATGAGATAGGCCTGTAGTTCTCTTTTCTCGTTGGATCCTTCTCTGGCTTTGGTATCGGGCTAATGCTTGCTTCCAGGAATGAATTTGCGAGTACTGCTTCCCTTTCAATTTTATTAAAGAGTTTGAGAAGTAGTAGCATTAAATCTTCTTTAAATTTCTTGTAGAATTCAGCACTGAATCTGTCAGGACCTGGGCTTTTCTTTGTTGGTAGTTTTTTAATTACTTCTTCAGTTTCAGTGGCTGATATTGGGTTATTTAGAGTTTTTATATCTTCTTGATCCTGGTAATTCCCATTTTGGTATCTAAGAATTTGTCTGATTCTTCTTCTGTTTTCAATCTTATAGAATACAGATTCTCTAAGTAGGAGATTTCTGCAGGATCTGTTGTGATTTCACCCTTTTCATTCCTAATTGTATGAATTTGGGTCTTTTCTTTCCTTTTATTGATAAGATTGGCTAAGGGTTTGTCAATTTTATTTAATTTGATACCAGTATTTTGTAAAGTGTATGAATCTCAGTTTCCCCCTTATACCCTTTGTGCTATTGACATACTTCACAATTTTCTGTATGTTATTGATAAAACGTTATTTTTCTTTTAACAATAAATTAAATTTTCTAAATTATATTGTTTTCTAATTTATATTTTTAATTTTTATTAATTACAATTTCCAATCTTCTTCTTTCTGTGGGTTCAAATTTTGATGTGCTATCAATTTCCTTCTTCCTCAGGAATTTTCCTTAACGGACTACTGGTTATCATTTTCTTCAGCTTTTTTTTCTCTGAAAGTCTTTACTTCACCTCATTACATCTTATTATTCACACATAATTCATCATTTTAATTTGTATAACTTAGTGCTTTTTAATGTTTCCTGTTTTGCCCCCAAATCTGTGCTAATTCCAGAATATTTCC
The DNA here is from genome assembly GCA_004026905.1 of Hystrix cristata. Taxonomy (NCBI): domain Eukaryota; kingdom Metazoa; phylum Chordata; class Mammalia; order Rodentia; family Hystricidae; genus Hystrix; species Hystrix cristata. The sequence continues at coordinate 86,372 of PVJO010005803.1, read as the reverse complement.
TTTAATCTTCAAAGAAATGTGATAGCTACACTCTGTCAATCTCTCTTACCCCACCACATCCCTGCCTGACCTCTAGTAAGTAATAATCTACCATCTATCTCTATAGATCCCCCAATTATTGACGTTTCATGTAAATGGATTCATACAATATATAGTCTTTTTCTGGTGTCTTTCCCATAACATAATGTTTTTCAAGGATTGTCCACATTATAAGCATGTATCTGTATGGTACCGTATAATGTTCCATTGTATAAACATGATGTATTCTTTATCACTTCACACTAAAAAGGGATTTGAATTATTTCCATTGTGTGACTTTTGATAATAATTCTGCTAAGAATCTTTGTGTATAAATTTTTATTGTTAGAACAACTACTTTAAATTCTTTTGAGTGTCCAGAAAGGAAATTGCTGAATCATATGGTAATTTTTTGTTTAAAAATTTTTGGAGGAAATCTCCCAAACAGTTTTCTAACTGCTTTCCACAGTGGGTGAACCATTTCCTATGCCCATCAGCCATGCACAAAACTGTCTGTGTCCCCATGTTATTCCCATCAGTGTTTTTTTCAATTATCTTGATTACAGCCAATCAGTGATTTTGAAGAGAACTTATTGTGGCTTTGTTTTGCACTTCCCTGGTGGGTAATAACTGTTTGTATCTTTTTGTGTTTATTGCCAATTTGTACGTCTTCTTTAGGATAATGCCTTTTCAAATCCTTTCCCACTTAAAAACTATTATTCGTCTTGTTATTATAGTTGAACATAGATATCTGGGTTTTATTTTTTTATTCCATTCTTTTCCATTGGCCTGTATATCTGCAGTTATGACAGTATCACATTGTTTTGATTTTTGGAATTTTGTCATAAGCTCAGAAATCAGGAATCGTGAATCCACATTTCACACTATACTTGACCTTATTAATATTCAAGAAAGATCAACAGGACTCCTGTATATATCTCTGAAACTCCTTTTCCTGCATTTGTAACTTTGACTACTGGAAACTCGTTTGATGCTGGCCCACCAGTCTACGGCCATACCACTCTGAACGCTCCCGATGTCTTCTGAAATAGGCCCACCATTGTGATTTTGTTTTGTTTTGTTTTTAGTACTTTCTTACTTTCTGGCCTTCAAAAATAATCCAGTCTCATCTTGAAGAATAAATTGTTTTTCCACAGATCTTTTGACTAGTGAATGGTATTAGAAATCTGAGCTCCAGGTTTCCTTGTTGCTTTTGAGGCATTTTAGCTTGTAGGTGCTAAGCTGATTAGATGGGAAAAAACATATATATAGATATACCTTTGTGTATAAATATTTTAATATTTATGTTTATATCATCTATTATTTCAGGAAAAATAAATTTATGATGCTATATCCAATTTTAATAAAGTCTTACATCATAATACTGTTTTTAAATTTCATTTTTCAATAGCTTCTTTCTCATAAATAGGAAATTATTTGATTAATGTAAATTCAGTATTATTTAGGAACTTCACTTACTGGTCATAATATTTTCACTATTTTTTGACTATATTTTATACCAATGATTGTAAATAAGGAAAGTGTTGCTTCTTTTCCAGTATTACTCATTTTATTCCTCTTTACTTGCTCATTGTACTTGATAATATCACCTTTAGTGCACTATTAAATACAAGTGTTGAGAGCTGGTATCTTAGTATTTTTTCTTTTAATCTAAAGAGGGAAGGTCTCAATATTTGACCACTGAAGATGCTCTTAGCTAATGCTTGTTTGTTTGTTTGTTTGTTTATTGGGAGGTTCACTTTCAGATGTTGGAAGTTCTCATGTGAGCTTCATTTGTTTGGAGTCATTTTTTTGTTTTTAAATCATGAATCTTTGTTGAATCTTTTCAATTGCATAAGCAAAGATCATACAGTTTTCCCTTTCATTATGTTTTTGGTGAGTTATAGTGGTACTCTCATATTAAGCCAAAGTTACATTTCTGGGGTAAATACCACTTGTAATTCGTTACCTTTTTATAATCGTTCCATTTTTAATGTTTGTTAAATTAATGGATGATAAAAGCCTGTACTTCTGACTTCATTGTCAGGTTTTGTATCAGCATTTTGCAGCCTTCCTAACAAGATTTGGGAAATGATACCTCCTTGGTTTTCTGAAGGGGTTTGGTAAATCAGTAGTATCTTATCAACATTTTGTCTATTTCATGTAAATTGTCCAATATATTTTTTAAATTGCCCATATTACCTTATATTACCTCTATTCTATGTTTAGGCTTTTTCCCTGTGTTGGTTATTGTTACTTTCTCTTCAGGTTCTGCCTCATTTTTCTAGCAGATCAGCAATTTTTTTAATCTGTTCAAAGAACCAAATTAATGTGTTATTGGCTTTCTCTATTGTCTTTCTTTCTTTTCTGTTTTATTGATTTCTGATTGTGATTGTTTACTTAGTCTTCTACATATTTTATTCAATGCCTTTTCTTTTTCTAACTTCCTTATGTGGAAGCATGGATCATTCATTTTGATGGTTTCTGTTTTTTTTTTTTTCTGACAGGAGACTTCAAAAGATTACTATCCACAGGTGCCCTAAGTAGCTACATCTGTCGCACATTCTCACATTTCCTGCTTTTTGGAACATGTTCTAATTGCTTTTAGGAATTTTTTCTTTGAAAAACAGAGATTTGTGTCTTAATCTTTTAATATTTGAAGGTTTCTAAATATTAGATTTATATTTTTCTTTAATTCGGTATAGTTCATGAATATTAAGTGGATAATTTTCAGGTTTTTTAAAAATAAATAAAGGGAAAGATTTAATAGTCCATCTTGTGGCTAAAATGTATGATGTACATTTAGCAGTTGTTGGTTGAAGTGCTTCATGCATATTAAATAGACAAAAGTGGTTAATATATCATTCAAAAATTTGCTATCTTTACTGAATTTTCATTAAGTTATTCTAAAAATTATCAAGGACTTTTAAAATCTAATTATGGATTTATTATCTTGTTCCTTTTGTTTTGTTATTTTTCTTCAAGTGTTTTAGTTCTGTAATTCATAGTAGATACACATAGCATTACTGTTTCTTCTTAAAGTTTTATCCTTCCTCGTGGTGAAATGTCTTACTTTATCTAATATTAATAGAGATGGACTAGATATATTCTATTTACTCTCTGTATTGTGTCTCTTTTATTCATCCATGTATATTAATCTATACCTTTATATTTACATTTCAGTATACAGATAGCAAATGATTTGGACCTTCTGTTAAAATACAATCTGACAACCTCTGTCTCATATTTGCCTACTTTTCTCCACTTTACATATACTTGTTAATATGGTTGAATTTAAGCCTATGTCATGTTGCTTTTTTCAGTTGCTTTTTCTTTCTTTCTATATTTATTTTTGCTTAGTTTAATTTCCATTTTAATTTATTTCTCTCTGTTTTTTGTTTGTTTGCTTGATTTGGTAGTTTCTCTAGGGCAGAAATCCTTATAACATTATCTATGGACATGTATTGGTTGCTGGGACCATCTCAAGAAATCACTACTGACATCAGACTAATTTCACAGCAAAACCAATATGCTGTTTGCTGTGTTACTGAATGGACAAAACAAAGAGTTAAACTGTCTGAATCTTAGCATGAATCATGTCAGTGACACAAAATTCCATCAATAGTCATTTTATTCTTCACTGAAAAGCACTTTCAGTAAATAAATAAATAAATAAATAAATAAAGGTTCTGTTTCATTTAAGAATATCCTTGGTGAGACAGGAAGTTATTTATTTTGTTAAATCATGACTCTCAACTCCAAAGCTTTTTAATATTTTGTGTGATGAAATGAGAAATATACTAATCACACTTCTGCAGAAGAATGAACTTGGAAGAGTTTCTCAAGGTAAAGAATTGTTCGATATGTTGCGTTACAGGAAGTGGCACCCAATTTTTCATGAAAACCCATTTTAGTCAGAACAAGTGACAGACAAACAATGGTTATTCACCGTTGGATATTTGGCTGGCATTTTCTCAAAAATGACAGAAAGAAGGCTATCATTTAAAGAGAAACAGATGGTACTATTTCTTGCTGTTGAAACAATTTAAGATTTCAAGTGAAACTCAAAGTATAAATAAAGAGCAGAATAAAAGATAGATAACAGGAAGCTAGGACATTGATCTCTCTCAAATGGGAAGGCGATCAAGAGGCAGAAGGAGCGGGGAGAGAGAGGAAGGAAAGGGTATGAAAAAAGGAATTAGGGTGTGTTAGGTACATGTACCAACTCCACATGGGAATGTACACAATATGAACTGCAAAGATGTACTAATAAAAACTTTTTAAACAGAAAAAAATTGGATTTGGAAATTTACATTGCTACCATTGGCTTGACATCTTCCCTATACTTAGACACTGTTTTGTAGAAATACATGATGATAATAATGAATATGATTTTAAAATATTATACAGTAAAATGTGTTAACATTTAGAAGATATGCATAATGTGATTCAAAATTTATTTTCCAAATGATCAATGTAGCACACTGCAAAATTATGCACGAGTAGAGAATCAGGTCAACCTGGAACATACATTGATGAATTTTAATATAATGTAGAAGAATAAAGAATATTCATTAATGTATTTTCTGATGTCACCTAACAACCAAATTTCATTGTACTTCCACTACTCAGGTTGTGGTGAGGTATGAAAAGCAATACACACCATGTCTGAAAAGTACTCCTTCCATTTCCAGTTATATATCTGTGTGAGATTAGATTTTATCCCAGCACTTCAGCCACAGTAAATATCAGAACAGGTTGCACACAGCAATGTATATGTGAGTCAGACTCTCTTCTCTGGAACTAGACATTGATTTGTTTTAAATTTGGGAAAATCGTTATTTTTCATTGAAAATTCCTTTTTGTTTGTGGTATGTGAATTAAAACGTGTTTTGAAATTTCCTGGTTTTAATTTCAAATTTAGTAAATTTGGATATAACAAACAAAAGCTTTTTAATATCCTCAATAAATTTGAAGGGCATAAATGGTTCTAGAGATCATATGGAGAACTACTAGGGTAGGGATTGCAATATATATCCTTAACTTTCAAAATGTTACTCAGTTTTCACCAAGAGAAATCTCCATTCATTAGCCCTTCAGAGCAAACCCAATAGGAGCACCAGAGGTCCCTGGAGCAGAGGCGTAAAACTTCTATTCCTTAGTCAGCGAAAACTGGAACCAGGAGTCCAGCTCTCAGGTCATGTGCCCTCCAACTGCCTGATGGGAAGCAAAGGGAGTGAGGTTCTGTGCTTTCCTAAGGTCTGGTGGGTTAGTAAGTGAGTAGAATATTCGTAACTTTTCCAGGAAAGAGCCTCCAGGTCTCCAAGAATCTCATTTCCCCCTCTTTGCTTGACCATATTCAGTCAGCCCAGGTGGTTGTCATGGAAACTGTAAGCTGTCCTGATAAAAAGTCATCCTCAATCTCATCCATTTTTTCCTTTTAAAAAAGAGATAGTATTCAAAAGAGAGGAGAACTAGATAGGGAAAAGGGGGATAAAGAAGAAGGTTAAAAGAAAAGTAAGATGAAAGGGAAAAAAATGGAAAAGTGTAAATAAACTTGTTGCAAATAGAGAGGCATGGGTGAATGGAAGGGCGGGGAGGGGAAGAGGGGGGAAAGCCAAGATACATCATGTACAGGTACAAAATAACTATGCTGATTATGATCATTATGTATACAATGTACCAATACATATTCTTGGTAAAAATAAAAAAATATATGTATCTTTTGGGGAGTACTTTTTATTTCTTTCTCCTCGTCTCTTTATTTTTCAGCAATTTCACTGTAACATAGCTAAATGTCATTTTCCTCTTCTTTTCATGTTTTCCCTAAATGTCATTGAGATTCTTAGTTGATCATCTGTATTGGATAAAGTTTGGGCATTATTTTCTCCAAAGATTTTTCCTTCATTTTCTTTTCTTTTGGGGGCTTTACACATATTTTAAAAATACTTTAAAAATACAGTATTATCCTAATTATGCTCATTTACTGATTTCATCTTCTAAACTCCCAAACTCCCTCTTGACACGAATTTAGATGTCTGTTAATGTGCCGTGAATTTTCTGGAATCTTTTCCTCCCAGGGTCTAATCTTCCACTAGCTCTTTTTATCTGAGAGTTTAGAATGTAAACTTACATTTTTAAGATTTTGAGTTTGAATTTGACTTCTTTTTGGTTTCAATTTCTGTCCTATGATAACTCATCTCTTCATACATTCTCTTCAACATGAGCATATTATCAGTGTTAATTACTTATTTCTTAATCCAATATCTATACATCAGTAATTTTTCTCTATTCACCACATATTGTGCTTCATCATATATCTTACAATTATTTCTTTTTCTATAAATACATTGAAGACTGAGGCATAATTTTGTATATTTTTTCATTGAAAATTACAAGCCTTTTCCTACATCTGTTAGTTCACACAAGGAAGAACTCACTAACTTCCTCGTACAATAGGGTCTCCAATTATGTGATTATCTGAACTCTCAACTCCTTGCTCTGTGCTCTACTTTTTATTGTTTATTTTCATATTCCATTTTTAAATAAAAGCATAGACTGCTATGAATTTGACCACATATACTCATATAACCACCAAACAATCAAGATAAAGATGATGTTCCTACATTTTATAGGCTTACTCATTCACAACCAGGATAACCATTGTCTGATTTTTGTTTTTGTAACTTTGTTCCAGAATGTCATAAAAATAGAATACTATGGTAGAATACTATGGAAATACCTAGGATTTCTCATACATACTACACAGTCAACCTTAGAGTTCACTCTAGGTGTTGCAATTCTACAGGTTTTGAAAAATGTGTAATGACACATGTCCAACATTATACATTATGCAGAATACTTTCACTGCCCCAAAAGTCTTCTGTGTTTTCATCTTCCTTTCCCCAACCACTGGCAACCCTTGATCCGTTTGTTTGTTTTTTGAGACAGGTCTCGCTCTGTAGTTCAGGCTGGCCTTGAAGTCACTAGGTAGTCCAGGCTGACTTGGAACTCGCTGCAGTCTTCCTACTTCAGCTTCTCAAATGCTGGGATTACAGCCATGTGTCACTATGCCCAGCCAACTCTTGATCCTTTTACTATCTCGAAAGTTTTGCCTTTTCCAGAGTGTCATATAGTTGGAACTATACAGTGTGTAGCTTTTTCATATTGGCTTCTTTCACTTAGTAATATGCATTCTAGAGTTCTTCCCTGTCTTTTCATAGCTTGATAATTTACTGCATTTCAGTGCTGAATAATATTCCATCATGTGGATATTGCACTGTTTATTTTCTCATTCACCTGCGCAAGGCCATCTTGTTTGCTTCTAAGCTTTAGCAATTTTGGGTAAAGCTTCTATAAATATCTCTGTGCAGGTTTTTGTGTGGATATATGTATTCAGTTAATCTGGCTAAATATCAAGCAGTGCGATCACTGTAACATATGGTAATGCTTATTAATAAGCCACTAAGCTGTTTTCCATGGTGGATATTCAAATTTGCATTTCCACAAGCAATAAGTAAGAGTCCATGTTACTCTATGTCCTCACAAGCATTGTTTGGCGAGCCTCAGGTTTAACATTGAACTAATACAAAATGGGTTACTATAATCTGCAGTCTTCTTGGTGTTGGTCTGGATGTGGAAATGAGCATTATAGTAATCAAATTATTAAATGTAACAGTGTGGGAAGGATTTTCTGACTGATGGAATTGGTATCTGAAAGAAACAAAAGTGGTTGGAATGGTAAGAATTACTTATTAAAACACACTAAGGCTTGCAAAGCCAATGGGATGAACATATGTTGGTCTGGGCCTTGTATGTCAAAGGCTCAAGTGTACTGGGGACTTGGAACCCAGCATGAACTGTACTGCGGCTGCTCAGAGTAAATGAATCCTGACTGCTGAGCCGGGCCAGGGCAGGAGCAGGGTGGTGAGTTTCCAGTCACCCATTGCCCAGACCTAACTCTTCACGAGCTCTGTGGTCATTTCTGCAGCCTACCTGAGTGTGGGTTGGGAAGACTTTGAGGGCTAGCTTGGCTAGGCTCTCTCTAGTTAGAGATGAGTAAATAGGCTGTGTCTCAATTCTAACCTGAATAAGAATCGCCTGGGTTTGCACAAATCCAGATTGGCGGGCCCTCTCCTTGTGTTTGATCCAACGGTCTCAGAGAGGCTCGTCCTTTGCTGTTCCAAGGGACACTGTTAGTCCTGTGACCACACTTGGAGACATTCTGCTATAAAGGCAGATTTCTGAGGATTTACTGAAGTACAGAAACATATCCCAGAACACTGTTTCTGGAAATTCTGAAAAATGTTTTAGCTAAAAGAACCTAGCCCTGGGCCTCTTCCATGGCAGGCCCTGAGCTGGGACTCAGAGTAAAGTTTTAAGCAGCATGTTGTCGGAAGTTCCCATCTCTTCTTTCTTCTTTCCTGCAGGAGGGCTAGAACACGTCCACAAGAATACTTACGGTGAGGGAGCACCGGTTAGAACATTCTAAGCACTCAGGAGGGATATACAAAAGTGGTCAGGCTCTGTGGAATGGGAATCTAAGCTCTGCTCCTCACTAGCTGCAGGATCACAGTTTAGTCTGTGTTCTGCCAGTATAATAAATATCTGTGGCTGGGTATTTTATAAATTGAAGAAGTTATCTAACACACAATTCTGGAAGTCCAAAAGCACATTGCCAACTCTACTCGGCTCTGGTTTCTGATCACAGTTCCCTTGGCTGCTCTGAATCATGGTGGATGATGTCACGGCAGGACTGAAGGCCAGGGTGAAAGATCACCCAGTGAGACAGGAAGTCAAAGAGGTTCAGGGGCCAGCCTTGCTCTTTTACAACAACCTGCTCATGCAGGAACTAACCATGGTTTTGCGAGAACTACATGAAACTCTTCTAAGGGCATAGTTTCCAATGTCCTTACCATCTTCCACTAGGCCACACCTCTTACAGTTTCCACCACTTTTTAATGCTATCATACTCGGGACCAATCTTCCAGGATATGAAACTTTGGTGACCACCTCAAACTATACACAAATCACAGCAGACTATGGGCAAGCTTATCTTGATTTCCTCAGCCTCCGTGTGTCTAAAAGGTGGTTTCTAGTAGTTTCTGACCCCAAGTTGTTGGGGGATGAGATGAAGGGATGTTTTCATGAGAGACCTAACAGAGTTCTGAGGCATCTTCATGTCCTGCTCAGTGGTTGTCATTTATTTGTCTTTCTTTCTTTTTTTGTTTGTTTGTTTTGCTTTCTGCATTGCTAGGGGTCAAACCCAGGGCCTTGAGCATGCTAGGCACGTGACTTACTGTGAAGCTACAGCCATTTGCATCACAAGTGATCGTGGTCCCTGCCTGTAGGAAAGTAGGTTTTGTAGAACCTATCATTTCCTGGGAAATTGTTCTCTATCTCATTTCATGTTCAGTGAGTCCTTTCTCCACAGAATGGACTAGACTCAATGCAGCAGGGAACATTGAGGATGTCAGCATATTAAGAGTCAGTTCTTTGCAATTAGAGACCCTGTTCCTGCATCCTGGTGGGAGATCATGAACTAGAGCCTTTTTGTGGATCCTAAGAAGGGGACAGAAGCAGTGAGACCCACCCTTGCTCCCTGGAAGCAGAAGTGTAGCATTTACTCACTTCAGTAATAACCTGAAATGGTCTAGCGTTAGCATTCCTCAAGCACTTGGCAATTATAGTTGGGGGTTGTTGTTAATTTTTTAAAAAGCAGCTTATAGCAGTGACAAACAAACCCTGATTGCCTCTGAAAGTTCATGCAGTGTCAGTTTTGTCCATAGCTATGGAGGTATTATTAAAATGTACAACGGAGAAAATGAAGCAAGAAATGCCAAGCAGCTAGCAGTGGGGTCCAGAGATTCAGAGCTGAGAGTAGGCGTATTGGCATCTAATATTTCATGTATTCACTCACTGTTTCTCTCTCTCTCTGTTTCCTTTTTATTTTTCATTCTCAGAACTCTCAGTGTCTTCCAGTGCAGTGTGGGCACCAGCTTCAGAACATCACCCCGAAGAGAACTCACCCAACCAGGGGCCGTCCTGGCCCAGGACATGTCAAGGGTCACCACACTGCAGCTGGGACAGAGCCGCCTCACCCTCAGCGACAGGACCGCAAGAGTATCTTCTCTGGTGAGTGTGTGTCCACTTAGGTGTGCCAAGTCTGCTGCTTTGAAGGCAAAATGCTTTCCTCACTGAGAGCCAGCCCTGGCTAAAAAATACTCTGTTCTCATTCCATCTTCTAAAAACCGGAAGGAACTAAAATGGCAGCACCGTTGAGTGGAATTGCTCACCTCTCTAGGCGACTCTCCAGAGAGACCCCCAGAGATGGGAGGTGGTGGGGAGAGCACAGCATCGGCCTCATCTTCAGAACTCCTCCTTCGGAGGGTGCCTGTGTTGCTGTGGATGTTTGGAGGTGGGAAATCCAGTGGTCAGCTCAGTCACAGAAGTGCATTAAGGCGACCTGCTGGTTGACAGGTACCTTGGCAGGCGATGAAGGAGGCATCTGAGGAAGGAGGGGAGGACCCTGTCACAGTGAAGGACACTGAGAAGCACACTGAGACAGCTGCTTAAGGCCACCACCACCTGTGTCATCCAGGGTTGCCATGGCAACATTTCCTTGGGTCTAAGGTGACCCTTCTCTTGAGTGCACTGAAGTACTTGAATCAAAGCAGCTTTTATCTGATGCGCAGCAAGCCTTCGAAGTCCTCCTGCTCACCAGCTTGTGAGATTGTTGTCTGGTGTAGATCTGATTTGACAAGGTAGTGACACCAGGGAAGGCGGCCCTCTATGTTTTAGAGCATCGTTTGCTCAGAAATATATTCTTGGCGCCTTCTGTCTGCCTAGGCTGTGCTGGGCACTGGCATTCAGAAAGAAGGACAGATTCCTGGACTTGGTGTTTCAGGGAGAGATCAGTGCAAACAGGTGATGACGGGACAGAGTTAGGGAGTCAGTAAATGTAAGTGCAGAGGAAACATTTTCAGAGATTTTATGTGAGGCAGGTATCATCCTAGATGGAGCTTCTTTGTGGCAAAGGCACCCTGCCAAAGAGAACAGCTTGGGCATTGGTTTGGAGATGAGAAAGCAAGCGGCATCATGGGAAGCAGCTGGTGTGGCATCCCTTGTGGGAAGAGGGCACAGAGACCTGAAGAGCAGAGCTGACTCACACAGGGAGGGCTCAGTGCCAGACTTTAGGGCCTAAAACTGCTAGGGCCTGTGCTATTCTCTCAGGATAGACCTGTTAGGAGCCTTGATTTACTGTGGCCTCAGGCTAGATTTGCCATGGCCAGAGGCTAGGTCTACTGCTGCTGCATGAAACTAGACCTTCACTGTTCTTGGATAAGGTCTTGGATCTCCACCTTCTTTGACCGTAGGCTAGCCTGTTGTGACCTCAGAGCCGCAGTCGGCTTTGGCCTTAGGGTAGCTCTGCCTTGGCCTTCTGCTAGACCTGCAGTGACTTTGGAGTGGAGGCCTACTTCAGTCTGATGGCCTCCAAATCCTGTGCCCTCAGACCCTAGACCTGCTGAGAACAGGATTCTGGTTTAATGGCTTTGAACTGTTAGGGTAGGGTGTTCGATTTGAATCCCTGGGAATCCGAAAGATCAACTCAGGTTCTAAGGGCTTGGGTTTAATGGTAGACATCCGGTCTTACACTCTCAGATGGATTTGGGGCTGCATATAGGTGGTACTTGATCTCCATCTCTTTCTCAGTTCTTCTGCCCCTGCAGCCTGAGTTTTCAGGGTCTCTCACTTGCCAGTTTCTAGGCAGGTGGTGACAGGCGAGTGCTGGACACTGGCTGCCTGTATAGAGTCACTCGTTTGACAAGTCCAGCAACATGGTCCATGTGAAATGAGTGCCTGCTGGGGTTCTGGTCAGGTGATGAAGTAGGGTCATCTCCCTGGAGAATCTCTAGGTCCCACATGCCTGTGAGTCTACACTGCAGCCCTGCCAGTAGACTGGAGGGGGAGGGTGCCACAGGCAGCAGCACCCAAGGAGGAGGTGATGGGGAGGGCCTCTGCCAGCTGCCCACCTGTGCTCAGTGCATTGAGCCTAAGGACCTCAGAGCTGAGAGTCCATCTCAGAGGACGAGGGAGCACTTCCCAAGCCCAGGAAAACCTGTAACCCCTCCAGAAATTCCCATGTGACGAAGGCCTACCTTAGTTAGCTTTCTGGCACTGGAAACACATGTTAAACATACAAAGACATACACAGGCTTGACGAGCATTCTGTAGCACTTGAGGAAATGTCCCAGGGTCATAAATTAGAATATCTAGCACCTTCCTAGTGGCATTTTCGGTTTTAGAAGGATGCCTTTCCCTTTCAGCTTCTTTTAATAGACAATTGCTATTTTATGTGGTTAAAAAGACTAGGATGATTGCAGATTTATTTGAAGTTCATTTACAGGGATGTTATATCCTTTTTAGTGTGCTTGGTGGTTCCTAGTTCAGACCTTTGGCTTGGGAAGACTGGCAGTGAGTGGGCTGTAGGCTGCCCTGAACCCACACCGGAAGCTGGAACTGGAGGGCTGGGTCCTCGGGCCATGCAGGGAGGGTGGGTAGGAGGCATGAATGGGCAGAGTGATCAGAGCTGTGGTTCAAGGCTTCATCCAGCCTTTCTGCTTTTTTTTTTAGTTTTGGTGAACTCTGAGCCTTGGAGGGTCCCTTTGCCTAGCCTAGATGCTGTTTCGGAGTCTTACACCTCCTTGCCTAAAATCACACCTTCTGAGTCCCTCACAAATTGAAGTTTTGCTTCCTGCTAATCTCTCTCTCTGAGGCTCCCTCTTCTTCCCAGAATAAGTTATACCATCATGTTACAGCAATACAGCCTGGCCAGGCATACCATCCACATGTTCCTCGCCTCTCAGTTGGTGTCCCGCCCTTTTCTGTGCCCTTAGTTTCAGGCTTGTGCAGTTCACCTCTGAGGACAAAAGCGTCAACTGGCTGTCAGGAAGGGAGGCTCTGGACTCTTGTGTCTAGGGAACCACTTCTCTCTCTGGGCTCAGGTCGCAGCTGCTCCAGGCTGCTGGCAGAGTGCTGTGATGCTCTTCCCATTCTTCCTGGGGCTGGGGAATCCTTCCCTCTCCTCTCTCCCTGTGGAAGGGCCTGTGCCTTCCAGGACTAGACACAGAGCACTCGTTTGGGGAAACAGCACTGGACCTCTAAATCCAGTTGTTGCCCAGCCAGGAGCCACCCAGGCGCCTCAGCTATTTTGGCAGCTCGGGTCCTACAAAGTCTTTTAGTCTCTCTTCTGTACCATATTTGCAAGGCCAATCAGTTTTAAATAGGAGTGGTTGTTTACTGATCAGCATATTGGCACAAGCATTCCCTTTTTCATTTTTTTTTAAATTTTATTTTAACGGTACACTTTAGATGTACATATTAATAACATTTATCATAGGGAATTTGTACCTGTACATGATATATCTTGTTGCTTCTTTTTTTCCCATTCCCCTCCCCTCACCCCCTCCTCCCTCCCTATTTACAAAAGCTTTGTTTCCATTTTTTCCTTCCATTTCTTATTTCTCTTGACCCTCTGTTCCTTTCCCCTCCCTTGTTCCCTTTCCCAATATAATACATTTTAGTCTTTATTTACACTTCAGTTTCTCACACTAGAGAAACTATACGGTATTTAAACATGTGTGTCCAATTTATTTCACTTAAGAGTATGGTCTCAAGATGCATCCATTTACCCAGGAATATCTCAAGCTTATCATTCTTTATGGCAGAGTAGTACTCCATTGTATAAAAAAACCACATTTTCTTAATCCATTCTGCTGTTGATGGGCATTTGAGCTGCTTCCACGATTTAGCTATTACAAACTGTGCTGCTATAAACATGGGTGTGCATATATCCCTGCGGTATAATGATTTTAATTCTTTTGGGAAGATACCAAGAAGTGGAATAGCCTGAGATTCCACCTCACTCCACAAAGAATGGCTATTCTCAACAAATCAGTCAATAACAAATGCTGGAGGGGCTGTGGAGAAAAAGGAACTCTTCTCCACTGTTGGTGGGAGTGTAGACTGGTGCAACCGCTATGGAAATCAGTGTGAAGATTCCTCAGGGAACTAAGGCTGGAGATTCCATTTGATCCAGCTGTTCCCTTTTTTCTACCCTACGCAAAAGCCTCCGGACCTGCAAGAGGAAGCCGCGCGTGGCAGGGAGGAATGGTCTGTGCTCCAGACAGCAGTGACTCAGCATCTGCCGCTGCAGCTCTTGGGGTTCTGGGTAGGTGGTTCGAGTCTGAGTTTTCCCATTTATAAAAGCCGTCCTGCCAGAGAGTCCCGAGAAGTCAGTCCAGCAGGATTTACAGGAGTGACTCTGAGAGAGATGCAGGAAGTCATCTACGCGGAGCCCAAGAAGCAGTGAGCTGTCTGCCACCTACTTTTGCATGCTCCCAGAAATAAAAAATCTACTTCTCTGGCTTTATTTACAGAGTAAGCCTGGGGCTGGGGACTGAGAAAAGTTGCTGATGACCTCATTGTCATGGGACACGCTGTAGTCTTGCCCCCTGTAGGACCTGAGCTGCCAAATAGCTTACAGAGGGGTCCATGTGCTTCAGGTGCGCAAGTGGAACCAGGGGGAGGTAGATATTCATTTCCCTATCACTTTCTATCCCAGTGTCTTGATATTTCCATGGTAACCAAAGACAGACACTTGTCAGTAGATGATAAAGGGGCTAAGATCCCGCGTCTAGGTGCCTTCTGTGATCTTTAACTCTTATATATCAACTTAATTGAGTTAAGAAATGCCTAATGGGTTAGTAAAGAATGCTCCTGGGTGGGCAGGAGGTTGCTGTATATGTGCCCTGGCCCATTTCTCTTGGGCACTGTTTTCTGCTCCGCTTCTCAGTCGCTGTGCGCTAAGCCTCTTTCTTCCACCGCACCCTTTAGCCATCATGTTTCTACCCTGGAGCCTGCTGACCATGTTCTGAATGCCCTTGAACTGGGAGTTAAATCAGTCCTTTCCTCCTTTAAGTTGTAGGTGTCAGGTATTATGTTTTAGTGATGGGAAAGCCCACTGATGCACTACCTTCCTTGCAGTGTTTCTGTGGAATTGTGGCTTTTTGTCCATTCTATTAGTTTTAGTTTTACTCTCTAGTGATCAGAGACAATTTTAAATCAAAGAGTCTTTATAATGTTTGGGTTTCCTCAGGTTTCTATCATAGCAATCTATTTCATTAATTGGGGAAAACCAACAAATAGAAAAGAGAGTACAATAAAGAAATCCTGGAATACAGTTTTGACTTCACTTAACATTTTTCTAAACAAAAATATTGTTATCTGAAAGCAATATAAATACACTTAGAGAAAAACTTTAAATTCAAGGGGAAAATATCTCCAGTCCTATCACATACCAAGTATTAGGGCTCCGTGGTGTCCATGATCATTCTTGGTATTAGCTAGTGGATCTCAGATGAGGTTGTAGTCAACCCATTCGCCCCAGTCTCGATCAGTCCTATAGTCCACTTGAAATGATGATGGGCGTCTGTCTGTGCCCCAACATCTGGCCCATGTCCACTTAGCTGTATCACCTTCCAGACCTCTAGAATTTGGCACTGAGTCTTGACCTAGGAAGGAGAGGTACTGTCACGTGCTTCCCTACAGACAGGAGCGGTCGGGGTATGTGTTGGGGAGTAGCTTGGGTCTAGTGATGAAAGCAGCATTGTTCAGGTGCCTCCGTGGCTGTGACTGGTTACTCCTCTGTCCTAAGCTCTGGGAGGTGCCACTGGGTTCTGGGACCACATTCATGGTTGTATTTCTGTGTATGCCAAACACAAGGTCCTCTGAATTTGAGGGACTAAGGGCTGAAGGGAGTCTCCAATCAAATATTAGCTGATGTCATGTTTTTTCCATGAGGAGAACATTGGCTCTGCATGTGTGTGTGTGTGAGAGAGAGAGAGACAGAGAGAGAATATGTTTGAGTACGTGAGTGAGCACTTAAGTGTGAAAATGCATGAGTGTGAATGTCCATACTGTGAGTTTGTGAATGTGTCTATGTGAATATGCAGGTATAATATGTAAGTTTGTGAGACAGTGTGACTGGGTGTACATGAATGGTGAGTGTGCATTGGCTAGTGAGCATGAATGTGTGTATGAGTGCGTCACTGAGTGTGTGAGATGTGAGTGTGAGTATATGCATGTGTGATTGTGAATCTGAATGTGTGAGTGGTGGTAAGCATGTACAGCAGGGTTTGAATGGATGAATATAATATTGCATGACTGTGAGATGTGTGCATATGTGTGTGGAGTGTGAGCGGTGAGCACGCAAGTGTGAGGGGCCATGTATGAGTGTGAGCAGTGTGCATGAATGTGAGTGGATGAGTGTGAACATGCACATTTGTGTCTGACCTGCTGGCTTCCCTGTGCAGAGACAGAGCAGGCGCCTGATTGACCTTACGGGGATTTTCCTCTGAGCCCCCAGGGGGAGCAGGGACTTCAGCAGGTCTTCATCAGGGTATAGGGTTGCCACTGTTACTGTCAAGGGTGCGATGGCCACAGACAGTGACCTTGGACTCAGCGTGATTCAGGTGCATCACACCCACAACCCACAATATTGCAGGAAAATGAACTTCAAACCTCCAGGACCAGGGCAGCCAGTGGGGAGGCTCAGGATGAGGACGCCAGTTGCCCTTACCCACCCCTCTGGCCTCATTCGTTCAGAAACTCCTTCTAGCTCTCCATCCTGGACCTTGTATTAGTGGCACGTGGAGGGGTGAGCAGTTCACCTCCAACTCTGCCCTTGAGGAACCCACACCCCCAGTGAGGAGGTGGGCACGACGCTCCACACCACACAGCCGTGGGACGAGAAGAGCCAGCTGCCCCAAAGCCAGGGTTTCTGGAGGAGAGACTAGAAAACACAGAGAACATGAGAAAATCAAAAAGCCTTTTTATGTTCCCATGTGTGAAGATTATTCATCTCAAACTGGGAGAACCACCGAATTCTGCACTGTAAATTCAAAGTGAAAAATGACTCTCAGGTTCCCAGAACCAGCCAGACTCCTCTCCCTTCATTCCTCTTCAAATGAAGGCCAGCCCTGAAGTGGACCTCCACCACTTATTTGAACTCCAAAGGCGTGGGGTTGTCTCACTTAGCAATGGCAGTAGGTGGGGTGCTCACCTGCACCTAGGCCTCTGCCAGTCTCATCTGTGGCCTCTGGCCCAAGCCCTTTTGCCTATTATTCTATGCTTCCCTCTTCATTCTTTTATTTAGGCCAGAAACACAAGCCCCATGGGGCATCCAAACACAACCTTCTCCTATTATTTGGGACAGCGGTGGAAGGCTATCCTGGCCTTTTTATGGAGATCCACACACATTTGCTGAAGATGGGTCTAATTCTCAGGTAAAGATCCATTTAATAGAGGTCCATTAGAGGAAGCATAATATCCCAGTACCTGAGTCAATTGTGAGCACCTTGCCCTGGCCTGTTCCTCCTCTTAGCAAATGTGCCGAGATTTGCCCATTGCTCAGACAAAAGCACAAGGATAGTCCCGAAGCATCAGTATGCATCAGGATTGCAACCCAGCTTGCGTGCCAGACTGCCGGGTTCCCACCAGCACTGCTGCTATACTTGGGCCGTTGCTGCCTCCTTGTGCCTGGGTTTCTTATCAGGAGAGTGATGTGGCAATATACCTGCCTGACAGAGAAGTGGGAGGGCCAGGGGAGTGAGCACTCCCTGTTGGAATGCTCCAACAGCCTACCTGCTAGTTACGTGATTTTTACAGAAGTCTGAGTGATAAGCGCACTTGACTTTTTCCTAGCTCAGCTGCAGTGAAAAACAATGCCTTTGCGGTAGCACAGGCCCTGCAGACCTGGGCCCGCTGCCTCTCAGACCCATCTCTTCCTTTCCCTCTCTCATCTCCCTATGCTGCAGCCGCAATGTTCCTTTTGTGTGTTCTTCCAATGATCTGAGCTGCCACGTGCCTCAGGACCACCTTTTAATCTGAAATACCCCTCCCCAACCTGCTCTTAGCTACCTTTGGCATGGCTTTCATAGGTCATTGTCTCAGAGAGGAATTTTCTGACAGACCTATCCCCGAAAGGGCCGCATGGCCAAAATAGAGAGTACTGCAGAATGTGTGTAACTTCTGTGCAGCCGTAAACCTGCTGCCCAGCCCAAAGTCACTCACTTTTATGTTTCTTCTGGAATTCACCTGGATGTTCTCTGGCTTCAAGTCTCTATGTATGATCCCTTTCTTGTGGCAGTGATACATGACACACATGATAGGCATGAACACGCTCCAGGCATCTTCCTCTCACAGGTGGCCCAGTCTCTAAGATGTGGTGCAGTATCTGTCCTTCACCTGACAACTCCATGATGAGAGAGATATGTTGACCTGTTTCAGTTACTTGATACAATATAATTAAAGTCATCCAGAGCCTTCACTAAATCAATTTCAGATATATTGAAGAAAATGCTCTCTTCCTTTGGCAGGAATATCACAAGTGCATCTGCCCTAATGAGGAGATGGTGTCTTTGTTTCTCCTGGGAAAGCTGCTCTGGCCGGTAGTCCTCAACCGCTGGCTGTGAGGAATTGCTGAATTGTCATTTTACTGTACTCTTACTACAAACCCTAAGTAGCAGTGCTAACAAAAAAAAAAAAAAAAGGGAAAAATGACAAAAAGAAAAACTAAGCAAAAATAAATCAGAAAAGCAAAGCCCCAAAATTCCAAACTACCAAACAAGCCAGTTATGTGTGAGTTAAACAGGTCATCAAACAAGCACTGTCTGCATTAAGGGAAAAACCCCACATAAACAAACAAACAAAAAAACCTAACAAACCAAAAAACCCCAGTCTTTTATGAACATTCTTGGTTGTTGGCTTGATTGGATTAAGATTGGATTGAGATTCCTAGAGAAGTGTTTGGGTTGTGAGGGTACTGACATTATTAATGATTATCCAGCTGATAATTTCATAATGCAAATGTGGTATTAGAAGATAAAGCCTATTCTAGGAAATAGGCCACTGAGGACATGACTTTAAAGGGTATAACTTTTCTCTGATTCTTCCTCTTCTCTCTGCTTCTTGACTGCCATGAGTCGAACAGCCTTCCTCTACCATGCCTTCACCATGATGCTCCTTCCTGCTGATCATGGACTACAGTCTCTGAAATCAAGCCAGAACAAACTCTTTCTCCTTTAAGTAGTGTATGTCAGATAATTTGTCACAGCAATGAGGAAGCTGACTAACATAGAAAATTGGTACCAGAGAAGTGGGATTGTTACTGTCACCATACCTGATCATGTGATTCAGAGGCCTGTGAAACTGATTTGTGGGAGGCGTTTGGAAGGTTTTGGAGATGCCAACCAGAGAAGCCCTAGAATGCAATAAGCAGAGATTGATAGGAGATTCTTGTGGGAGTTCAGAAGACCAGAACGGTGACAAGAATGTAGACAGTAAAGACCAGCCTGAGGAGTTTTCAGATGTCAACCAAAACTCTCCTGGAAATTGAACAAGAGGCACTGAATATAACATGTAAAATTCTAGCAAATAATTTGTTTACATTATGCCCATGCCCTAAATCTTTGTGTGAGGCTGAGTTTAAAGGCAGTGGACAAAATGAGTTGCTGCAGGAAATTTCAAGGGAGCCCGATGTACAGACTGGGACATGGATACTGTTGGCTGCTTTAGCTCGATTTATAGTGAGAATTAAGAACAAACAACAGTGTGGAAAGATTTAAAAAACTTGCTGTTTGGCCAGAGATCAAGGAAGGTATAGCAGTTGAAAAGATCACTGCTCAGCATAACCTACAGTTGCTGTCTTGCCTTTTGACCTCAAGGATCTTTCACACTTTAATAAGTGAAGAACTCCAAAATATTTTTCCTTAGGTGGATTATAAAAATTCATATTTTTTAGTAATTAAAACCCGTAGGATGCTTCAGTGTCCTTTGGGTTTTCTGTTTGAAAATCTGTAATGTCTTTTCTTTGTAAAGATCTCTTGATACCTACACTCAACATATTCAATTTATTTTTTAAGAAATTTCTGACTGGTCTCAAATTTGTTACAACTTCACTGATACTACAATAACATAAGATAATGTTCTATTTATAAAATACAATAAGGCATATTATTAATATTTATGGAATTAACAGGAATACACCTTTCATCATAATTACCCTGAAGATCATTAGATGTTTCACCAAAATTCTTGGAGGCCAGAAGGAAATGACTTGATATACTCAGTATTGAATGAAGAAGAAGAAAAATAATCCTAGTCAACCGAGAATTCTATATCCATCAAAACTGTCCTTAAAAACAAGAGAGAGATTAAGATTTTCCCAGATACAAACATGGAATTTTTTCTGTCACTAGACTTTCTCTGCACATAAGTGATCCTTCAGATTAAAATGAAAGAACATTAGACAGGAACTCAAAGTTTTATGAAGAAATAAAAAAAATTCTGGTAAAGATAAATACATGGACAATTATGAAAAGCCACAACTATTTTTGTTTTCTACATAATGTCAGAAAGTCATGTAGTACAAACCCCAAATGTTACAGTATGTTTTGAGAGATGCAGTACATACAGATAAAACTCTATGACCTCAGTTACTGAAAACGGGTGGGGTTAGAGATGTATGGGAACAGAATTTTGTGTTATTAAGTTTAGTTAGCACAAATTCACATCCAAGTGGTAGGTATACTTTAGACTTTTAAATTTAATACTCATGGTATTCACAAATGTCTATAAAATATACAAAGAAATGAGAATATAATTTAAATATTTCACTGCAAAAAGTATCTCAAAATACAATAGTGCAGGAAATGAGGGGCAAAAATCTGTAAGGCATATGGATAATACAGTAAACCAACAGAGGTAAATTTTCCTTATTAGTAATTAGTTTGAATGTAAATGAGTCACCACCCTCCCACTCAAGACAGGAACTGAGAAAATGGGTGGGAAAATATGATCCAATTATATGTTGTTTATAAAAGAATCACTTTAGATTCAAACACAAAGGGAAACAGGAACATATCTCTGCAGATATTTCTTGCAAATTGTAACAAAAAAAAAGGGCTGGCTATACCTATGAAACAAAATATGTTCTAAATGAAAAGAAAGAGGAGACAAGGATGTTAAATTCACTAATAAACAGTTTAATCTGGCAAGTAGTTAACAAGCATTGTAATAATCAAGCATCAGAAATGTTTATTTTTAGTAGTACTATTGCAAGTGTGGTCATCTATTGCTTTAGTTTTAAAGACTGTCCTCTGACAATTTTAAGAGTTGGTAAGTAGATGAGTATAAATATTATCTGTAGTCATCTAAAGCTGGGAGCAAATGTCTCCTTTATCCAAGAAATTTATTATTAAGTCTCTGAGATGAAAAACAAAGACTATTACAACCCTGCCAGACCCTGGGGGAATTTTTCTTCATCTTTTATATTTGCAGTGAGCTCCAAGTACACTGAAATCACTGCTTGTCTGAGCCAGAGGATTCCCCCTTGACCTGTAGTATCAAATAATTGGACGGTTTCAAGGCCAGTGGAACTATAGAGTCCCTCTAGTCTAAAATGCCCACAGTTCAGATGGGAAAGTCTGAGCCTCAGAGAGGGAAGTGATCCCTGTAAATTCATGTAAAACAGTGACAGAGACTGAGTTAGAGTGGGAACCATTGTGTGACCTCCCTACCCACCATATTAGACCAGGGGATACACAGCCTTAGGCTAATTCACCAGACCACTTGATTCCTTTGGTTGTAAACAGCCAGGATTACTGGTTGGATAACAACTTTCTGATTCATTTCAGATGTTTTGCATTATTGAAAGTGAGTTGTAAAGTATATTTCATAAGCTCATTTAAAGATATCCCTTTATATACAAAATGGATGTTGTATAAGAAACTAGGAGAAAAGAAAAAAGAAAAAAGTCCTACCAAGCCCGGCAACTTCAATACAATCACAGTCGCCATTTTGGTGATTACTTCTGAGACAAGATTCTGTACCTTATAGCTTATCGAGAAGGTGCTTTACTGGAAATTGGGAAAAGAAAGGAGAGATTAGCATAATATGGTCTCAGATGGTTTGGTCATGGGGTGTTCCATATGATCATCTGGAGGTAAATTGCACTGCATCTTTGGCTTAAGGCAAAGGAAAATCAAGCTTTTCAGGACCATTTTTTTTTTTTTTTCCAACTATCAGTCAGCCATTGTTTGGTCCTAAGGGAAGGTGGTGGCGTGCAACTTTCTAGGCTTCCAGGTGAAGCACCTCTGCTGGAAATTATGAGCTACAGCATGCAGCACTCCTGTCCTGTGAGGTAGAGAGTGGACCTACCTGGCAAGGAGCATCCAGGCATAGCATTCATAGCACCATCTTGAGCTGCGCTCACACTTGCTTTCCTTCTTTACTGCCCTGCATGTCTCTCCAGGGGACCTTGGAGCTGCCTGTTTGCATGGCTTGTTCCTCAGTCAGATGGACCTTCTCTCTTATACTTGGAGACACTGATCGGCCAAACATGTCACGATTCTTGGGTAGGCAAATGGTACTCTTTCTAGGCTGGAGTACTGTGAAACTTGTCCTCGGAACATGCTGTATCCTGGGCAGGTCAGACGACCCTTAGGGAGTCAGTGGGCATGAAAGACCCCACAACGCTTCTGCCTTTGCTAGCCAATGACTGTAGGAGATCAGAATTTTGTACCACCCTTAGGTGTGAGTATCCCATTGTTCTCTGCCTGCCCCAGCGGAAGGAAGTAGCAGACAGTCACACTGCAAGCCTTTGTTGAGTGAAGCTCTTCTCTTTGGATACAATCTGAGTCAGAGCATCGTTGATCCAGCTTCTTTCTGCTGAGTTCAGGGATTCAAATTCTCCCAGACAGAGGCAGTTTATGTGTTTGAGGCTAGAAGGTATGAAGCAATAGGGCCTGAGCCGAAGTGGCCCCAAAATGAAAATAATAAGTTTAACAGGTGGAAATTCAACCATGAAAAGTGAATTTAATTACACTGGAGGCACTCCATTCATTCGGCATCTTCTGGCCTCATACCTGTCCTGATGGTCTCTGAGTGTAGGGTATTTTCCCCTTGCCACCCCACCAGGGCACACCATTCATGTCTCACTCGCCGAGATCAAATCTCTGTCCTTTCCTTTGCCAGAGGTCTTGTACCCACAGATGTTGGTCTTGAGAGTGGGAGTGAACCTATGGCATGCATGTTATTTGTTTTTCTTTTACACAAAAGATGTTAGTATTTGAGTTTGGTTTTTTTTTTTTTTTCCCTAAACTACAACCTCAGTATTGAAGTTTAATTGCAGTGTTGGCATTTTGTGATAAGTAAATGGGTTTTGGGTTGCATTTTGGGTACTCATCTCTAAAAGGTTCGCCGTCACTGGGGGTCTTCTTTGGTTTCACTCCTGGCAGCCAGAGGGTGGGGTCCAGAACAGTGCACACCCACTCTGCCAGAGAGCCTTAGAGGTCAAGTGCTAGTGAACCATATGGGGTAGGCAGGTGAGTGGTGGGAGTCCCTTAACAAATAGTTGACAAATAGCTGCAGCTCTTGCTGTGAGTTGGGCCCGTGGTCCCGGGACGTGACAGATGATGCCTTGCTTTCATGGGATGGATAGTTGATTGCGGAAGTTAATTGATTAAGGCAAAACAAATGGAAGCATTTGATGTAGGAATAATTCTCTTAAGGGAAAGAAACAGCAAGCTGAGATAAGAGCTGAAGGAGATGGAGCGTGTTTTTGGACAGGGTGGGTAACTGAGTTACTGTGAGGGTAAAACAGATCTTTTAAAATTAGGAGGTTTTTTTTCTTTTAGAGATAGGCTGCTTTTCCAAGTTTCTTCATGCTGAGTGTGAACTGCTTCTCCCCACTCCCACCTCCCAGGGCTGTCACCAAGGAGGATTCAAGTACTTCCAGACCTGGAGGTCAGTGCTTAGCTAAATCTACATGCAGATATTTCCTGGATCTTGTTTTATCTCATTTATAAATTGGAGTGCTTTGTTGTGGGGTTGGGAGGTGTACAGCAGGACTACTAGGTGCCTGGTTCAATTTGGTGAAATTGTAAATAAACTCATTTTTGCATTTTCATAGGCTTTTCTCATACTTTTGCTCGTGGGCAAGCAAACAAATGTAGGTATCTAGATTGCAGAGGCCCAGATTCAGGCCTAACCAGGCCCTTGGCAGGAACATGGATGCATTTCTTTGGAATCCAGCTGGGCACTGAATGAGGTCTAGATGAAATCTCTGCTCAGGTTTAGAAACAGAACATGGCTGGCATTGGAAGTTCCAGCATACATCTGGACAGAGTGTGTGTGTGTGTGTGTGTGTGTGTGTGTGTGTGTGTGTGTGGTGTTACATGTTACATGCAAGGCAAGTGGTCCATCACTGAGCCACACATCCAACTCCTTTTTAGTGCTTTAAAAAAAATCCGGTATTCTAAACTCTCTGTGATGAAGGCAGAGTGAGCATCTGACCTTGTTTTACAGATGAGGACACTGAGACCCAAGGACACAGAACTGCTGGACTCTATGATTCTTTGTGCTTTCAGGAGTTTCGTTAACAGCCAGGTGTTCTCAGAATGTCCAAGGAGGAAGCCAGCTAATAGGAAGGACCACCAATGCTGGCAGCATAAAATCTAGCCTAAACAGCCTTAAACTCTGTGGCAGATGGTTGGGACTGTATGGACAGAATATAGTTTGTTTCAACATTTATCAGTTGATGGATTTTGAGTTCTTTTCATTTTTTGACTTGTTAGGGATAATGCTATTTTGAACATTAATGTACAAGTTTCTGTGTGGACAGCATATGCCTATTCTGCCGTAGTGCCTTACAGGTTAAATTCTGTCCATGTTAATGCTTTTGGCTATCTTGGGTGGCTACTTATGAGGGGGATTACTGGGTCTCAAGATAGCTATGTTTAACTTTCTGAGGAACTGCTACAAATTTTCCAAAAGGGCTACATCATTTCATATTCCCATCAGCTATGAATAAAGTACCAATTTCTCCAAATTCTTGCCAACACTTGTTACTGTCCACCTTTTTAATTTTAAAGTCATTTTAAATCTAATCATTTTAAGTCACTTTTTTTCCAGTGTGTATCTCTCCTTCCCAACTAATTAGTGGAGATATCAGGAGCTGAAAGGTGCATGCTCCAGGCCTACTTGGGTCCACCGGCAAGACAGAGCAGACACACAGGGCCCTGGATGGTGGACTCCCCCTCCCTCTACTGCTAAACTTTCAATGGTACTTGCATCCAATTCCAAAGTTGGGAGTCATTTGCTCTACAATGACTGGGTCATTCGCTGATTGTCCATATCACTTCTCTACCTGTGTGGTAGAGTCACTTCCCCTGTTGTCCTCTGTTGGATTGTCACACTTTCCAGTTGAACTTTCATACCCTGAAATACTTTGACCAGTACTTTCATCACCATTTTTGCCCTTTTCCAGAGCCTGTGACTTCTTTACAGGTTAGAGTCTCTTTTGTGAAGGTAGATTGACTCTTTAAAATTTTGAAGACCTCATCATCTCAGAAGGGATATGCCTTATCTAGATTGCTATTTGTTCTCTTCTTAGTGAATTTTGTTTTCAGAAAGCAGCAGCAAATGTGACCATCTTCAAGTACTTGGAGTATTTCAGTAGAACTGCTCCATATTGAAAATGTGGAATCTATTTTTCATCTTGTCATAAATGAAAGTTGCTACTAGTAATAGTCTGGGGTGACTTTGTTTTCACACCAGATTGCTTAGCCCAACACTGGAATGAAAACAGATAATATTACCACATAAATCTGCTCTTATAATGAAAAACTGGAGATAGTGAAGGGTGGCAGATGGATTCCAAACCGAAGGAATTCATCCTCTGTGAGTGTTGGCATTTGAAAGCCAAATTCTGTGCCAGGGATGAGATGGACATTTGGGACACTGTTGGCCAAGGCTCTTCTCATTCTGGTCACTGCAATCGTCCTTGTGACCGCAGGTTTCCACACATACGCCGTATGGTGTGACTTCAACCTGCCTTTTCTGCCAGCTCATGCACACTTACTGCGGAGGGCTCTCAGGACACTCGGACAGAAACACTTCACTGTTTCCTAGTTCTGTCTTGTGGCCTTGTGTGAAGAAATCATTTTAAACTGCTATTTAAAATCTGAGCTCTCTTTCATGAAATTTGCTTCCTTTACCAAAGAAACATCGTAACTCAACCAATTTAAAATGAAAGTCAGGTTTACAACTGAGCTAAAGCTATTTTCTACCTATTTTGATTAACAAAGTCATGTACCTTATGCCTTTCTGCCAAATCATGTGTAAAGAAAATAAATACAGTTTGCTCAGAAGGAAACTGACCAATTATATAACAAGATTGTCCATGGCAATGTTTGGAGGCATTTTTAGTTGTAACGGTGGTGGGAAGGGGTTGCTCCTGGCCTCTAGTAGGTAGAATATATTTCATATATATATATGTATATATATGAAATAATGTGTTAAGGTTGAGAAATTCTCTACAAGATTATAATCTTGACAAACTTCATACCATCTAGTGAATTGACAAGCTGAATTTTTCCCTCTAGCATTAAAGTAGACCCTTAGAGGATTTTTACTGCCAGTGTCGTACTTAAGAAAACACGGAAGAACTTTACTTACGGTAACAGCAAAAATGGGTGATACAAGCAGCATATGTATTTGTGCGCTCACTGAAGAATTCTGGGTGCAAAAAAAGTCTCCACTAGCTAACTGCTTGAGAATGGACCCATGCATAGTTGAACCACAAGCTGCACCAACTCCTAAGGCAAAATTGGGTCTTGGTGCAGACTGATGTTGGAGATGTTGAAGAAAGCCTGCCAAGCCCTAAAATTTTGAGATCAGAAGGCAGCAGCGCCACAGGCTGCAGACGGGGCAGACTGGAATCTTGGCAAATCCGCAAATGCAGTAATGATGTACTCAACATGTAACAAAGCTTTCTTCTCTTTTTCTTTAGTTTTTATGAAAGGAATAAAGTAAAGAGGAACCAAACACCAGAAGATTCTGGGCAGTCTTGTGTATACTCTCTCAATGTCTGTGATGAGAAAACCAAACCAGCCCACCCTCTGCTGGCCTCAGGCTCCAAAACATTTTTTCGAAACACCAGTTTTTCCATAATAGAGGAGTTATGAGTGACAGGCGCAGCAGTAAAAGGAGCAGGTGCCTGCCTTATTTTCTTAAAACCGTGGTTCTTTACACTAGCAAACAAATGTTAGGAAGAAGTTCCAGTCTCGAGGAATCAGAATTTAAAACAAAAACTGCAAATATTCCTCAACCTTTACTATTCTTGTATAGATGATGAACATATTACAATAAAATTGTAAGGCATGCAAAGAAGCAAGTAGAAATCTCACTCACAATGTAACTTTCACATAATCTAACTTGTGGAAACCTGCATACTGAAGAATTAAAAAGGACTATAAAATAATTATTATGAATGTGTTGGAGAATGTATAGTAAGAGATCTAAATAATAGGTTAACATAAAGGAAATCTCAGAAGAAATGGAAACTTCAAAAATAAAAGAGAAAGTCTAGAAATAAAAAAACATGAAATTTAAACATTTCAGTAGATTAATTAATAGCAAGATATGCACTGCAAAATAAAGGGTCAATGAATTTAAAGGCATGTCAATAAAAGTGAGCTGAAATGAAGAATAGAAAAAAAAAGACTAGAAAGTTAAATTGCAAGTGAATAGTGGGATAACATCAAATTACCAGTTGTATATGTACTAGGATCACCAGAGGAAGAAAAAATGGGCTTAAAAATAATGAAGACAAAAGAAAACATAAGTAATTTTCTATTTAACTTAATTCCAAGATTGGTCAAAATTAATTTATGCTGACAGAATTCAGAATACTGATTCTATAGGAAAGCAGACTAGAAATGTGCATGACAGAATGATGTTATGGCTCTATATGTTTTGGGGGACACTGGCAAAAAGGAGCACACATTTTTCAAAACTCATGTGGGCCCTTAATACCTACATTTTATACCTAAATTTTAAATGTGAATCATAGTGTAATAAGCAAAACCAACAAATCCTTATTCTTTGTAGATACTTATTGACTAATGATAAGAATTTTGGAATTCGCTTTAAATTACTAGAGGGTTTGCTGAGTATTATCCTGCCTGCACTTGGAGTGTCCCCAGGGTGATAAACGTTGAAACTGAATAACCAATACAAAGGAACTCCTCCCATGAGCCTTAGTAATTTTTTATGTTTTAATATTTCAGTAAAGTTTTTGAAAAGATTAATTTTTCTCTACTTGAATACTAGGTGATGTAAAAGACTTGCTATTAAAGCTATTTCTTTGCATTTCCAATCAAGCAAAATGGCATCACCATTGTAGGAACCTAGTGAGCTGTAGCAGAGGCGTTGGCACCCTGGATTTGCACATCATGTTCTCTTCATAGTGCCGTGGTGTAAAATAATGGTTGGAACCACCTCCCTATTTAAAATGACAAATCGATCCTTCTTTTATCTGTGATTTAAAATAAAATAGTGTCAAAGGTAATGCTACATAGAATGTCCAATAACATATTGCTGCTTGACCTAAGATGTCAGCTTATTTAAAAAACACCCTCTCATATTCTTCCTAACATAATTTTCTGTGGCACCTAAAGAGCTACTCACACAGGGTTTTCTCACTCTAAATGAACATCTGATACACTGCCATCCCTTCTCCCTACCCTAAATCTGTCACATACAGCAGAGTTCTTCTCTGCGTGTAACTCTGGGAAAACATCAGAGCACAGTCATGATTTCTTCTCTTCCAAACTTACTCTAGTACAATCAGTAACAGAATTGGAAACTGACAGACTATTTTGAAATGTGCATTCCTTGATTACATTAGAAACTGGTAACTTTTGTGACTTCCAGTTTGATTACTGTTCTTCAATGTAAAGTTTTCCGTTTTTTTTTTTTTGTTTGTTTGTTTTTTGTTTTTTTTTTTTTTTGGTGCCGGGGATTGAACTCAGGACCTTGTGCTTCCAAGGCAAGCACTGTAACCACTGAGCCAAATCCCCAGCCCCAAGTTTTCTGTTTATTTTTAACAGTTTTAAGGTATAATAGACATATGGAAAGGTACACAGGTATAAAGATCTCAGTTTGCTCACAATGTAGTCCCTGTCCTACCAACAAGGGTAATTATTAACTTGACTGGCCAAAGTAATAGTTTATTTTAACCCAGTTGAGTACTTTTATATTCATTTGTCTATATACTATGTGGTATTTTGAGTGTGGCTTCTTTAGGCATACATTGTTGTATATTGTTACATTGTGAAAATGTGTCACATTTTATTTCCAATTAGGAAATATTGAAAATAGTGTTGCTGTAAACAGTCTAGAACATGTCTTTTAGTAAATATTTACATGAATTTTTATTAGACACATACCTACATATATATTTAGGATATAATTAGCCAATCAGTTTTAGAAAGTGATTTGTATAAGGTTATACAACTATTAGTAATAAATGTAATTTCTCTTTCTTCTACAATTGAAATATCAGTAGGTAAGCTCTCACAATTTTCACTTCAACCATTCTATATGTTTAGTAGTATTACACTGTGTCTCTGTGTGTGACAGTTTTATTAGGGTAAACTTGGCATGATAATCTCCCCATAAAACATACGGTTTGCTAAATTTTTACACACATATACATTGTTAAAAACATCATTGTAATCAAGATAAGGTAATAAATATGTTGATTGTCCCACGAAATTTTTTTCATGCCCCTTTGTAGCTTCTCCTTTCCACCCTTTCCTTCATGCTTGATTGTTTCATTATTTCAGACAGAGGGTGATCTGCTTTGGGATGCTTTATCTTGGCAAGTGAAAATTACATTGTGGCTGTATTTCTTTGATGATTAATACAATGTTATAGTACTTTACAGATTTATTTTCCAATGCATTCATTTTTAGTTTTGTTTTGACCATAAAGAAAGGCATAATTGGTGGAATCCTAGCCCTACACCTGGAAAGTTTATCATTTTGCACTGTGAGATCATAGCTCAGCTGCCATCATTCGCCTTGTGTCAGCCTATTTTAATTTTATCCACAGTCCTTATAACATCGTGGGCATCTAAGGATGCTAATGATCTTATAAACAATCATCCATAGATCTCTATATAGGAAAACTTGTTTTAAAGCAATGAGTTTCATAGGTTATAATTTTAGGGGTATTTGAGTTGGCCATTTATTAACTAGAATCCTTCTGTCTTGTCCTAGTTATAAAATAGTTAAGAAATAAAATAAATGAGGTATACAAAAGTCAAGATATCAACTTTACTAAGTTTACATTGGAAATGTAATTTCAATAGTGGGCCAGTTATCTTTGTAACTCCAAACCACACCTTGGGTGGTTTTCTCCTCTCAATCTTGGTCCAGCCATCACTAGACCAGAAAGGGCTTTCTTCCACAGAGACGCAGGGAGGTGATAGTTTGGGACATACATGTTCAGACTTGCCATCTAAGCCAAGAATTTTATGTCGCTTCTTTTGGCCCTTATGAAAGCCATGAGGGACAGGGTGAGAGAGAATTTTTATTGCCAATGGATCTCATTGAATGGATAAAAACCCTAGTGGTTGCAATAAGAGGTCAGCAGATTTTTGTTCTTTTAATATGCTGATTTAGGCATTAAATCTTGGGTCACCTAAGAATAAGGCTGTCTCAGGAGAAGAAAAACAGTCAAGAGAGTCCATTTCTCATCTTCATGATGCTAAGTTCCCAAGGCAAAATACTGCTCTATTACTCCTCTGTTATCAACCTGGGGTTAGATGAAGGAAATTTTCCCCAGCGCAATTTAAAGTAGGGATTTAAAATAGGGTAGAACTCTACACTCATTAAATCAACTTCTAGACTTCTACCACAGCCGAAAACTGAAAATTTACTCTTATATTTTCCAACCCAAATTATCTCTAACATTCCCCAACTAGTCTATCACAGGTTGTGCAACATAATAAAATAAATTTTGAATAATTCTGCAATAATAAAATTCCAAAACAGATCAATACATTCCAAATTTAAATAAATAAATTCCTGATGCTACAGATCTAATGAAGATATATTAGTCTTCCAATGAACAGTTTTACACGTTGATGTCAAAGAAATTGAAATACAAAATCAAATTATCCCCTGAAGATTTAAAATTTTAAAAATCTCAAGCACGACTATAATTATAGTTGCATCCGAGCCCAGTTCTCTGTGAATTTTTTATGGCTCTTTAGAACCCTAAGTCTTGTTAAACTGACAGTAAATCTCTAATTTGTCTCACCTTTTAAATGTTTCAGAGGTAATTTTTCAAAATTCAGAAAATACTGGTTCCCAGCCAAAATGGTGCTTGTAAATCCAGAACTTAGTGTTGACAAGGACCATAGCAGGCGGAAAGTGGGTGGCATTTCAATAAGTGAATGTGGAAGAGAAAATCTTGCTGTTATCTTAGATAGTAACTGATAGTAGCTGTCTGGAATTCATGAGCTAAGAATTTAAGTTCATTTGGGAAGGAATCACTTAATGAGGGAATAATTTTGGCACTTTTTGTTGGGGGATGAGGTGCCCTGTACATACTGACTCTTCTTGCTGAGAGGATGGCACTTGAGACCCCACCATCTTCTTATCAAAACTTAACTAGTTTCCCTAGTCACTAGACTTGAAAAGAATTCCCTTTTTTGCCTGAGCCCAAACAAAAGCCCTTATTTACCAGTTTGCCTTGGTCCATTTTTCTAGCAGCTGCTGCTGCATCGAGAGTGACTTCAGTCTAGTTACATGCCTCATAGCCTGTTACAGTGGTTCTCAATTTGGACACTATGTTTTTACCACCTGGGAGCTTTCGATTACAAGTAAGCATCTCTTTGCCAGAAAGGGTCAGTGGCACGAGTGGTAACTACCTGGGTGATTCTGATGTACAGCCAAGATTGAGAACACCTGCCGCACCCTGACCAGCAGCCTATTCACTCTGGGCTCCACGGGCAGCTTCCACCCCTTCTTGCTTTGGAATTGATAAGGTGGGTGAAATCTGTTTCCTATGCATTTTTCTCCTTCAACTTCACATTTATTTCAACTGGAGAATCACTCACTACAGATGGCTGAGTGATAGCTGCTGTTGATATTAGCGGAACTCGTGGCTACAGGGTCTCTGGAGACCAATGCCTAGGCTCAGGATGTTAGCACCCCTTGAATGTGGAACGGCCGGCCCTTTCAAGGCATAGTTTTGCCATCAGTAGCAAGATATGCCTGTGATTTCATTGCTCTTGGTTGCTATTCTGTCCTCAACAGGACTCAGTTGAGTTACTGATGGTTTAAATCTGGGCCATTTTCTTTTCTGTCATATATAAATCCAGCACTGTTTGGTGGATTTCAATGTAATATTTAAATTTTTATCTTTTGGGTCCACACATTGATCTTTGTAACAATCTCCCCAATTTTGCTACCAAGACATATATCTTCTTGTACTGAGAAAGTTCTGAGTTTACCAACATCACCTGTTGCTCACCTAGATCTTATTCTACTTTACCTCTCAGAGTTAGATACTTCTACCTAGTAGGCAGAATTTTCTCACCAGATCAATGTCTAACTCGAGCTTAAACCAGCTCTACCATTTCCTTGCCTCAGCTCCAGGAAAAGATGCATTATCTTTATGGTAATTTCTCTTAGGGCCATAATGCGATGTGTTTCATAGGCACATTCCCCTAACATATGTGAAATGCAACTCTATTAGATAATAAAGAAAACCTTCTTATAGTCTTTTGATTATTGTGTAATAACCTTCTGTGCTTCCCTTTAAAATCCATCTGGGATTTATGTAACCACTGGTTTTACTGCCCAAATTTTCTAGGGCTATTTCTCCAGTTACTCTCACTATATATCAGCTCTGGTATTAAAACATTGAGTCTCGGGAAAATTGTGGACTGGGCTGCTTTTGGTGAAGTCATATCAGGTTGGTCTATGAGAATATGCCTATTTTCTTCTGCTTTATTGCTTTGGAGCCTAGTCTAGTAATGTTTAAATTTTTCTTTCATCTTTTTTTTTTCTAGTGCATTCAAGTTCTCATTTGATTTATGCTGGCTGTTAAAATTGTAGTCATTCTTCTTAGTAAAAATCTTTCTTTCCTCTGGCTTAATCAGTCTTTTACTTTTTGTTTTATTTTCTCTGGCTCATCAACCCTCTTTTAATGGTAACACTGAAGTCCGTTTTTCACATTACTCTGGTTTCTACGGGATTTTCTGAGCAAATACTTTGAAGATACAGTGTTCCTTTCTCAGAACTTTTGAGTTGTCCCTTTGGCTTTAGAATTGTGGTCATTTTACTGAGTTGTTTCTCTATTTTAATTCAAGAATGTGAGATGTTCTCTATAGGGAGGTCACTATTTGTTCGAGAATAAATTATTTTGTCTTTTATGACTAAAACCATGGTTGTGGCTTTAGAAATTGAGAACTATGGACAACATTTATGTAATTAGAAGATCTAGAGCTATGTTGGGACAGCCCATAGAAATTTTGATTAATCCCACATATCTCAGGTTATTCTCTCTAGCTTTCTCCTTTGGATAAGAACATAGTCCAAAAAACCTAAAACAAGAACTTCATCTTGTGTAATCTGTGTATAATGTATATTTGAACCTGCCAAGCTGGACACGCTTCCTTTGCTTTAGGTGCATTACTACCAAGGACAACATGTGTTTGCTAAAATTTAAAGAAAAAGAAAAAACTGTGGCAGCTACACCATAGTAATAATAATGGAAAAAAAATGCTTCTGTTTCATGAGCATCTCCTCTTTTCCAGGAATTGGTATCACTTAGTTAAAATAATTTTCATTAATATCTTTTATAGTAGGTATCATTATCCCTATATTGTAGATATTGAAATAGAGATAAATGTTGACAAAATGGAAAAACACATAATCGGGAATTGTTGAAGCTAGTATGTAGAATGTAAAAGATAGTAATACTAATTAGTAAACATAATAAGATATGTAGAATAAATTACACCAAGGCTCTGAACTATTGCCTTGCCCATGAGAAAGAACAAATATGAAAACACACATCTAGTGGTATTGGATCTCTGAGTAGAGCAGATTTTAAACTGAGCTTGGAAAGTGACAGCAATAGATGCATTTCAAAATTAAAAGTACATCAGTCTAGTTAAAACAAACAGAAATAAACCTTGAAATGGTTCTAAAATATTCAATAAAACACGTGTTGCATGGTTCAGCATTCAATGACATTTTGGGGTCTCATTGCAAAAGACATGTCCTAGACTTAATGGAATTTCTTATCTTCTTTTTTCCCTTTGCTTTGTTCAGCTCCAGAAGAAATCTAGGTCTCAGAGTTGTATTTCCTTTATACCAACTCTTTAAAAAAAAGAAAAAATTACTTTTTAACTAATACACAAAAACATAAAAAATGTAAATATTAATAAGGTGTCATGTACTGTTTTGATACATTATGTAATTTTATGATACACTGTCTGCTTGAATTAGGTTAAATGTATGTATCTCTTGAAACACTTGTCATGTATGTGAAAACTCAAAATTCTTTCCTCAAGCTTTCTGAAATGCATGATGCATTTTTGTTATCTATAGACACCCTGCTGTGTGGTAACACACCAGAATTTCTTGTTTCTATTTAATTGTGAATTAGTATCTGTTGATCAACCTGTCCCCATCGCTTTCCCCACTACAATTTCTGGCAACCATTCCCTGCTCTCAAGATCTGCGAGGTCAGTATTTTTTAGTTTCTACGTATGAGTAAGATCATGTGGTACTTGTCTGTCTGTGTCTGGGTTATTTCAGTTAACATAACAATCTCCAGTTCCATCCATTTTGTTGCAAGTGCCAGGATTTCATTTTTCTTATGGCTAAATACTATTCCTTTGTGTATGTACCATATTTTCTTTATCCACTCATCAGTTGATGGACACTTAGGTTGTTTTTGATTTTTGCCTAATGCAAATAGGTATGGCAATTCTTAAAGAAAAACATGAGAGTTATAAATTGAGATTCTTGGGAGTTTTCTCTGGAGGTTATTGAAAGTATGATTTTTCTTCTGAAGAGTTTAAACAGAAGGATTTCTCATATTAGCGAAAATCCTCAGAGGTCTTTGGCATTCTATGGGTAAGCTGACTCCCCTTCAGAGACCTTTGAAAAGATGTGTGGCAAAGTGCATTGAAATTCTGCTACACAAATTCTTACAATTAAACTGCTGTAAGCACAAATAAAATGAAAACTGTCTCAAGCCTTGTCTTACATGATTTTCTTTAACATTTTATTCTTAAAGCAAATATGATCAAATGCAATGAAAACATCCTTAGGAATTCATACCTACTATACTGTGTTGGCACAGAATGATCAAATAATGACCTAATCCTTTTTTGTGGCATTGGGGGTGGAACCCAGGAACTTTGCACAGAGGTATAGTCCCAGCCCTTTTTCATTTTTTGCTTTGAGGAGGGTCTTGATGAGTCACTAAGTTGCTCAAGCTGGGCTTGAACTTGGAATCCTTCTGCTTCTGCCTGTCAAGAGCTGGGATTACAGGTGTGTGCCCAACATGACCAGCTATGATCTATTCTTAATACTACTCTGCTGTTAAATCTGCTCACTAGTGATTTTAATTGTTGTGAAATAGAAATAATACTTATTGCTATTAAACAATAGGTAAGGAAATAAAATCAATTTTGTATTGTCCAAGGTTACCAAAAAGAAACAATTTTTAAAGTGCTTATTTAGTTTCGTGTAACTTAAATTGACTGTCTTATAAAGAATTTCACTGGTTTGTTTCCAGTGGCTTGTGCACCATCGTTGCATTTTTAATACATCACACAAATAAACAAGTGCAACAACCGTTCTGGAATTGGTTAAGGTAGAATCAAATTACAGGAACCCGTGCGCCAAGAGGATAGTTGTATTCTTTGTTTTACATTCAAACAGATTTTTATTCTTACAAATAAGGAAAAATATGATTTCATAGAAATTGCCAAAATGTTTTAACTGTTTTGAATCAAACTTACTATTTTAGAATGGGTGTAGATTTATGGAAAAGATGCAAAAATAATATAGGAACGTTTAATTCTGAAAGTTTCAGTATATTCTTCATGCACTATAATGGGCTGAATTGTGTCTCCCCTAAATAGTTATGTTTCTACCTATACTACCTTTGAATGTGACTGTGTTTGGACATAGGACCTTAAAAAGAGGTGATCAAGAAACTCAGGTCATATGGGTGGGCCTCCATCTAATACAACTTGTGTTCTTACAAGAAGAAATTAGGGCATAGATACACAGGCAGAGAGATGACAGTGTGAGCACACAGCAGGAAGTTGGCTGTCTGCACAGAAAAGAACAGAGCCTCAGGGGAAAAAAATTTGTTGACACCATGATCTTGGACTTCAATCTTCCAGCATTGTAAGAAAGTCAATATCTATTGCTTAAACCACCTTTTCTATTGTCTATAGTATGTTTTCATGACAGTTCTAGTCAAGTAATACACCAAGTGTTCCTGGTTGTGAACAACTTGTACTATCCTGGTACAATTTAGAAACTGACATTTGGTGTGGTACTATTAACTAAATGTCCAGGTTTTGAGTTTTACCAATTTTTAATTATGTCCTCTTTCTGTTCTAGTGTCTAGTTCATGTACCATTCTGCATTATTTGGGCTAGTACTCTTCAAAAAATGTTTATTCCAAATAGAGGAAAAACAAATGAAAAAAACAAATAAACCTGTGAGTTTAGTTATGTGGAGAGGTTAGGAGAAATAAGGCAAAATGTACATAAGATGGGTTCAATGCACTAGTTTGGTGAAAGAAACATTGATAGCTATCTAGTACTGCCCAACAATCATCTGGTGATACAGGTTGTAGGTTTAACAAAGTTTTGTTTCAGAAGTTGCATCCTGGTTTGCCTCAAAAAGTCTCATTTTAAGTCTGTGGTTCAGGATAGCTATTAATGTTAGCTCTTATAAAAAGGTTCTATTTTGACAATAAGTTATTCTACTACCCTAACTGTAATCTAATAAAATGGGGAATATAGGAAGTCTTAGGAATTTCCAATGATGGCAATTTTGAGCTACTGTGCTAGAGAATTTGGAAAAAATATCAGCAACACAGAGTGGTACAGGTAGATTTACTAACAGTTAAATCTTACTCAGAATGTGAAACATCTTTGTGGGGCTGGGGACCCCAGCAAGACAAAAATAGATCTGAAGCTAACTTCTTGGTTTCTTTTTCCAAAGACATGAAAAACTATTTGATTCTTAACATATAATTAAGTTGAAGGAGGAAAAAAAGAAGACAATACTGGTAATACGTCCTTTATGATAGATCGCTTTCAGAGCAATTCATTTATCTACATAGAGACCGTGACTAGATAAAATGCGGCTGACAATTAACTTTAATTTATATTTTTAGCATTGAAATCTAACATCTGTACTGCACCTGAATGAAAAGCTAGTTCCTACCTAGGCTTGGGAAGACTTGACACCCTTGACACAACCTAAACTTTATTTGAACTTACGTTGTTTAAAGTGTACTTAAAACACAAACGTGAGTATCACCACCTGGTTACTGTTAGACTTAACCAATAAGCCTGGGGCATTTCGGGTCAGGCAAAATATTGGAAACAGAAGGGAACTAATTTTAGCTAGATTGATTATAATGTAGTATCCTCAAATGTTTCTTTTTCTCATGTTCTTTACATGCCGCATCTGTTTAGGAATCTTTCTCAGTGTAACAGTATATAAAACAGATACAGATGCAGACTGAAGAATATTAGAAGCACAAAAAGGTCATATAGACTACATTCAGCTGAATACAAAATTCACCATCTGGTGGAGTTGAGTCTTGATCCCAGCTTGACTATTGCCTTGCAATATCACTAACACAATATCCCTCATTTCCTGTGTGCTCTAAAACCCTCCTCTGAAGAATGGGAACCTTTATGACATCAACTGTACGTGATAAACACAAAATGAAAAAATTCATTTCAAAATTGGTTGGGAAACTTTACAAAGATGATGTAAGGTATTGTTAAACATAGGTCAAGACACATATCATACATCTTTAGATATGTCATCAAGGCTTGGGACTGCAAATCTGCATATTCTGCTCCATGTGTATTTTGTTTTTCAGAATTTTTGGAAAAATAAGTTGGCAGATACTCTTCCAATGAAGTCCTCTGCCCTAGTTATTCTTGCCTTGAGAGCTTATCCAAATTATTGGCTCTAATGCATGAATAGGTACTAACAATGACCCTTGAACTTTGCCTCAATCTGATAATAAATATTTTAATTTTTTTAAGTAAAGATCTTTAAATTAAATTACCTCTTTTCTCACTATTCTGTATAAACTCTTTTCACATATACTTTGTCTCATTTTTTACAAGATATGCCTATTTAACTAATGTATGCTTATATATGTAAATATGGTTGGTTTATGCATCCTACACTTTTCTGGTTAATGTGCTCCTTCACTTTCCAAAACAGCTTGATTCAAATCTCTTCCATGCACTATAAATTTTTAGTGCTATGTCCTTCTCTTTACAGCATGTCTTTCTCTTTACTCTCAGCAAATTGTGTCACCTGTAGTGATGGGTAACAAGAAATGAGCATTTGGGAGTTTTCATACTATGGGTTTTCCCTGTATATACACATCTATGATAAAGTTTAATTTATAAATTAGCCCCAGTCAGAAATTAACAATAATTGATAATAAAATAAAGACATTGT
Source organism: Hystrix cristata (assembly GCA_004026905.1). NCBI lineage: Eukaryota > Metazoa > Chordata > Mammalia > Rodentia > Hystricidae > Hystrix > Hystrix cristata. The sequence goes on along the minus strand of PVJO010005803.1, from coordinate 47,682 downwards.
AACAACATATTGTATAAAAGTTGTGTGGATGTGGCCTTTCATAGTGTCTTATTGTACTGTACTCACCCTGCTTTATGTGATGATGTGAGATAATGAACCCCTGAGTGATAAAATAAAATGAGGTGAACGAGTGACTGACTAAACACTGTGGCTGTAAGTTTTGCAGTTTGAGGAGTGGCAGCGAAATTATTACAAATTTATCTTTCCATCTGCACAATTTTACAGATTGATTCGTTCTTACCATTGATCTGAGGGAGTCTTAACTGATCTTTTCCTTTCTTTGATAAGCCAAGTACTTTCATGCTTTTACTTGAAGCATATATGGCTTATTTTTGGCATATTCAAATTGGCAGTATTACTACACTTGTACTTTGGGATCATTATTAAGTAAAATAAAGGTTACCTGATGTGCCTAGAATGCAAATACCTTGGGTCTGATCCCCAGTACTGTGAAAAACAAACAAACAAACAAAAGGGTTACAAGAATATAGTGCTGTGATGTTTTCACAGTCAATCTGATAAACTGCTGAGTTGCTAAGTAACTAATGGAAAGTAGTAGTATGCACAGCATGAAGAAGCTGACCACAAGGATAATTCACATCCAGGGGACACTACTCATAGTGATGCACAATTTAAAACATGAGTTTCTGGAATCTTCTATTAAATATTTTTAGACCATAGTTGACTATGGGAGACTGAAACCATAGAAAAGTGAAGTCATGGATAAGGGCATATTATTGTGAAATGTTTGTGTTGTTGGAATTTTCTGCCTAAGGTCACACCATCCATGATATTAAATGAATATGAAAATATTGGTTTTCCAAGTAGTGAACGTAAGATTATATGGTCTTTGAGAGTTGGTTCCAATGCCTGTGTTCTGATAAAGGTCTAACCTTCCCAGTGTGAGCCTGTTCTTCCAAGGTCTGGCTAACCCTGCAGGAAGAGTTTTACTATCAACAAAGAATTTACTTTGATATGCACTCTGGTGACATCCCAGCTCCTAGCTAGACCCGGGGTGAATGCCTGAGGTAAAGTCACACACACCCATTTTCTGGAGGGGGGCATTCCTTTGTCAGAGCATAGATAACTATGAGTGCAGCACCCAGGTGCGTTCTCTTGCTCTCTCTTTCACTCTCTCTTCTTCTCTCCCTCTCTCTGGTCTGATGATTTCTTTTGGTCCCGTAGCTGATACTTTTCCTGTGTGCATCGGTGGGGGCTGCTGTTGGTTGCGCCTCCAGGACTGCTGTTTTCTTCTCACGCCCTATGTGACTGCTACTCTTCTCAGCTACAGTTAAGATCTTTGCTGTAAATTACCGGTGATGAGAAAATTGGTGCTATGAATTCCTAGAGTTTTTCACTTTCTCTTACTTTCCTTATTGTTATTAAATAACTTCATTAATATTTGTGAGTGGTATCTTGTCTCCTTCCAAAGTTAGAGAACGAATACTCAGGCTTTCACCTTTACTTGTGATGTTAGCTGAAGTTTTCTTTATAGGTGCCCTCCCCTTTCTCTTCAGGCTGAGGCTGTTGCCTGACATTCCTCATTTACTGAGAATTTTTACCAGAAATCTGGTGGATATTATCCAGGTATTTTTTGCATTTATTAAGATCATCATATTTGTTCTTTTGCTCTTTTTGGCAGCACATATACTAAAATCATATTTTTTCTTTAACATGATAAATTCGATTGGTTAATTTTTACATCTTATATCTTCTTGTATGAAGACATAAACCTTATTTGGATCCTATCCAATTTCCTTTTCATGGACTGACGGATTCAATGTCTATTACTTTGTCAACAAATGTCTTTCTTGTTCTTGAAAGATACCGATCTGTAGTTTTTTGCAGTGTCTTTATCAGAGTTCATACAGAGTATATCTCAGATTGAAAAATAAATTAAAACGTGTTTACATTTTTTTAGCTTTCTTTCTACACAAAAGTTATGTAGAATTGGTATTTCCTTTTTAAATGTTTGTTAGAAGACATCTAGCTTAGACTTTGTCTTGCATATTTTATAAACCATTTAACATCTGTAAGAACTGAAATAATAGCTATTCCTTTTATTTTTACTCCTTTCATTTTTTTTAATTCTTAAATTGGAAACTCAGATGACAGATTTGAGATATTTCTTCTTTTCTCACATAATTGTTTAATGATATTTTTATACTGAAACCTTTAGCTGCATCTCACATTTTTATTTGCTGTGATTTTATTTTTAATTAGTTGGATTCTTTGTAACACTCTTTCTGATTTGCTTTTATCCATGAATCGTTTAATTTCAAACTACTTGACAATTTTCCATTTTTCTTTCTTATATTGATTTACAGTTTAATTGGATTTTCGTCATAGAACACACTTCTTGTTACTTCAGTCCTCTTAAAACGATCAGCCTCTTTTATACCCTGTCCTCTCTGTGACCTCTATGTTCCATCTGGGTGACGTTTCCTTTTTATTGCTGTTGGAGGAATCGTCTACATAGGTCAACTAGATAATTTGTTGATCAAATGTTCAATTGTTCTTTATCATTACGGAACTTCTATCTGTAGTTTTCTGTTAACTACTGAGAGAGGAGTACTAAGATTTTTAAGTTTCATGGATTTCTTTACTTCTTTCACTTTTGTTATTTTTTACTTTCTTTACCTTGAAATTGTGTTACAAGGTGCATGCACGTTTAAGGATTATTAATTCTCTGTAAATGAATGCTCATAAACTTTTCCTTTTTCACCTGTGTAATACTTTTTTTTACTGCTATTCTTCAGTTAATGTTAGTAGAGGTAGTCCACTTTTCTTTTGATTTATATTTGCGTGGTCTAGGCTTTCCATTATTTTACTTTTAAACTACATATATATGCATTTAAAGTGGTCTTATTATAGACTGCATATGGTTAGATTTTTTATTTTGTTTTTAAACCTATACTGCAACCTCTAGTTTTAATTTGAATGTTTAGACTATTAATACTCAATATAATTGTTGACATTGTTAGATTCAAATGTTACATATTACTATTTATATTTCTATTTGTATTATCTGTTCCCTTTCCCTTTTTTCTTATATCATTTCATTATTTTATTTACCTACACTATTGACTCAGTAGGTAAACATCTTTTTTAATTTTTAACAACCTTTTTGATTCACCTATACACCTTTAAACTATGACAGTCTAAATTCATTTATTATAATTCAGAAACACAAATGCACTCAGATGAACAGATAGATGATCAAAATAGTATGAAAGTGCTTTTCTACTCCTATATTCTTTTTGCTTTTGTCATTAAAAATCTCATTTCTACAAATGCTATACACCTAACAATATTTTATTGTTTTCTGTAAGTAGATCAAATACATTTTTAAAATATTAATTGTAAAAAAATCTATTTTCTACATTTTAACTGTTTGCTTCATTCTTCATGTCATTGTGTAGATCAAAATGTCTAGAAATATTATCCTATAAAAATTCCCTTACTGCAATAATCTTCTTCTGATAAGTTCCCTCAGTGCATTTTGGATTGCATAAATCATATTTCCAAACTTGAAAATATTTTCATTTACAATAAAAATTCTCAGTTGTTTAAAAAAAAATCTTCCCATATATGCAAAGATATTTTGTCATTGTCTTTTAATTTGCTCATTTTCTGACAAAACTTTTGTTTTTATCTTTGCTGCTTATTCGTGTATGTAATAAACCTTTTCCTGTTTAGTTTTAGGATTTTTCTATGTATTACTGATTTCAGCAGTTTGATTATGATTCACCTTAATGTAATTTTATCTACACTTCTTATAGGCAAAGTCAATCGAGATTTCCAGACCTATGCATATGTGGTTGTACATTAATTTGGACAAAATTGGTTAATATTCCTTCAAATATTGTTTTTGTTTTTTCACTTTTCTCTTCTTCTGGAATTCCACTTACATACAGTTTATCTCTTTTATATTTTACTACTGATTACTGATATCCTTTATATTTAAGTATTTGTCTTTCTTTTTAAATTTTGGGTATTTTCTATTTCTATCTTTATTCATTCCTAATTATTACTAATTATTAATCTTTTTTTTTCAATGGCATCTAACCTTTTAATAACATCTTCTTCTCCTCCTTTTTCTCTTTCACCTCCTTCTCCTTCTTCTTCCTCTTTGGTTTTTTTGAGACAGGCTCTTACAAAGTAGACTAGGCTGGCCTTGAGCTCACAGCAATCCTCCTGCCTCAGCCTCCTGAGGGCTGGGATTCAGAGGAGCACCACCAGGCTCACCTTATTTCTTCTAACTTTATACCCTGTATTTTCACTTCACAGATTGTATATTTTCACCACTACAATTTTTACTCTTATACTTTTTACCTTCTATGTATATCTCTTTATTATTATGTTTTCTAATACTTATTTGAGTTTATGTAGCATATTTATAATAACTTTCTTAATTTTATCTACCAGTCCTATTAAATCTCATTCATGGTTCTAATTCTATTATTGATTTCTATTCTGATTAATGGCAATGTTTTCCTGCACATTTGTGTACCAGACAAAGTTTTCATTGGATACCAGATGTTATGAATTTTTCATTTTTGTTGTATTTAATCAATTACTCATTGTTTTTCTTTTTAAAACAGTACCGGATTTTGTTCCAGTAAATCTCTTGGAATTCACTGGATCCTTTCTTATAGATTTGATCACTTAAAGTCTTGCTTTTAAACTTTGGTATGACAGGATCAGGGCATCCTTAGTGTAAGGTTAAAGTAACAGTGCTTATAACGGCGATAATCTAAATTTTATATGCTATGCTCCTATGAATTACACTATCTCCAACCTTGTGTGAGCTGTTGGGATTATTAGACTTACTCCTTTTTTAAAATTTTATTTTAATGGTACATTTTAGATGTACATAATGATAACATTCATCATAGGGGATTTGTACCTGTACATGACATAGCTTGTTGCTTCTTTTTTCCCATTCCCCTCCCCTCACCCCCTCCTCCCTTCCTATTAAAAAAAAAAAAACCTTTGTTTCCATTTTTTCCTTCCATTTCTTATTTCTCTTGTCCCTCTGTTCCTTTCCCCCACCCTTGTTCCCTTTCCCACTTGGACATTTTCTTCCCTTTCCCAATATAATGCCTCTTAGTCTTTATTTACACTTTCAGTTTCTCACACCAGAGAAACTATGCAGTATTTAAACATGTGTGTCTGATTTATTTCACTTAAGAGTATGGTCTCAAAATGCATCCATTTACCTAGGAATAGCTCAAGCTTATCATTCTTTAAGGCAGAGTAGTACTCCATTGTGTAAAAAACCACATTCTCTTTATCCATTCTGCTGTTGATGGGCATTTGGGCTGTTTCCAAGGTTTGGCTATTACAAATTGTGCTGCTATAAACATGGGTGTGCATATATCGCTGCAGTATGATGATTTTAATTCTTTTGAGAAGATACCAAGAAGTGGAATAACTGAGTGAAATGGAATCTCTCATCCTAGTTCCCTGAGGAATCTCCACACTGATTTCCACAGCAGTTGCACCAGTCTACATTCCCACCAACAGTGGATAAGGGTTCCTTTTTCTCCACAGACCCTCCAGAACTTGTTATTGGCTGATTTGTTGATAATAGGAATTCTTTCTGGAGTGAAATGGAATCTCAGGATTGTTTTAATTTGTATCTCTCGAATGACCAGTGATGTTGAACATTTTTTCATATGTCTATCTGCTATGTCTACTTGTTCATCTGAGAAGTGTCTATTCATTTCAGTTGGCCACTTTTATATTGGGTCTTTAAATTTGGGAGGTCTGATTTTTTTGAGTTCTTTATATATGCGAGATGTTAGTTCTTTGTCAGAGGAATAGCTGGCAAAATTTTTTCCCACTCTGTGGGTTGTCTCTTCACTCTTGGTGGTTTCTTTTGCTGTGCAGAAGCTTTTTAGTAAGATCAGGTCCCAGTTGTTGATTCTTTGTGATATTTCCTGGGCAAATCGGGATTTGTTCATAAAGTACTTGCCTACACTTATGTCTTCAAGTATTCTACCTATTCTATCTTCCAGCAGATCTAGTGTTTCTGTTTTACTATTTAGATCTTTGATCCACTTTGATTTTATCTTAGTGAGTGGGGAAGATACGAGTCTAGTTTTAACCTTTGGCACATGGAGAGCCAGTTTTTCCAGCACCATTTATTAAAGAGGCTATCTTTCTTCCAGTGAGGTTGTTTGGCCCCTTTGTCAAAGATAAGGTGACTGAGAGTGTATGGACCTGTTTCTTAGTGGCATTAAATCATCTCTAAATTTCTTGTAGGATTCAGCAGTGCATCTGTCAGAACTTGGGCTTTTCTTTCTTAGTAGGTTTTTAATTACTTCTTCAATTTCAGTGTTTGATATTGGGTTATTTAGAGTTTTTAAATCTTCTTGATCCAGTTTTGGTAATTCATATGTATCTAGGAATCTATATCTTCTGCATTTTCAATCTTATTAGATTACAGGTTCTCAAAATAGGTATTGATGATCCTCTGGATTTCTGCAGGATCTGTTGTGATTTCACACTTTTCATTCCTAATTGTATGAATTTGAGTCTTTTCTTTCCTTTTTTTTTAATGAGGTTGGCTAAGGGTTTGTCAATTTTATTTAATTTTTCAAAGAACTAACTCTTCGATTCATTGATTCTTTGTATTGTTTTCTTAGTTTCAATTGCGTTAATTTTAGCTCTGATCTTTATAATATTCTCCTTTGTATGGGCTTTGGGTTTGAGTTGCTCTTCTTTTTTATAGAAGTTTGAGGGTCAACATTAGGTTATTTATTTGAGCTTGCTCTGTTTTTTACATATGGGAATTCAATGCTATAAATTTCCCTCATAGAACTGCTTTCATTGTGTCCCACAAATTTCAGTAGGTTGTATTGGCATTATCATTCAATTGTAGAAACTGTCTGATTTCTTCTTTAATTTCTTCTCTGACCCTCTGATTGTTCAGGAGCGTGCTATTTGATTTCCATGTGTTTATGGATTTTTCTGGTTCCTTTTGCTGTTTATTTCCAGTTTCAATGCACTATGGTCTGATTGTATGTATGGGATAATTTTGATTCCTTTGCATTTACTTAAGCGTGTTCTATGAGCTAGTATATGGTCTATTTTGGAGAAAGTCCCATGTGCAGCTGAGAAGAATGTGTATTCTGATGTTGTGGGATAGAATACTCTGTATACATCTACTAGGTCCATTTGTTCAAGAGTTTGGTTTAGTTCTGATATTTCCCTGTCAACTTTTTGTCTAGTTGATCTGTCAATTTGTGACAGTGGGGTATTGAAGTCCCCCATTACAATCAGATTGGTGCTAATTTGGCTTTTTCATGTCCATCAATATTTGTTGTATTTAATTATGTGCGCTGGTATTTGGTGCATATATATTTATGATTGTCATCTCTTCTTCTTGGATTGTTCCCTTTACAAGGATGTAGTGACCTTCTTTGTCTTTCTTAATGAGTCTTGGCTTGAAATCCACTCTGTCTGCAAATAGAATGGCTATGCCTGCTTTTTTCAGTGTTCCTGTCGCACAAAATATTGTTTTCCATCCTTTGACTTTCAGTCTACAAATTTCTTTTTGAATTAAATGTGTTTCTTGTATGCAGCATATTGCTGGGTCTTGCTTTTTGACCCATTCTGCCAGTCTGCTTCTTTCGATTGGCGAGTTGAGACCATTTACATTAACTGACATATGTTGACTTATTCTTGTCATATTATTTACCTGTTGTTGGCTTCCTATTTTTCCCTTCTGCTTAATTACTTGCCTTGCCTGAAGGATTCATTCTGTTGCTATTCTTGGAGTTGTAGTCCTCTTTTCTCTTTCCAGAATGTCCTTCAGAATATTTTGGAATGCTGGTTTGGTGGTTATGAATCTCTTCAGGTGTTCTTTGTCATGGTAGTATCTTACTTCTCCATCAATATTGAAAGGCAGTTTTGCATAGTACACCAATCTGGGCTGAAAGTTGTTGTCTTTTAGGGCTTGAAATACTTCACTCCAAGCTCTCCTTAACTTGAGAGTTTGTTTTGAGAAGTCTGCTGTGATTCTGATGGGCTTTCCTTGATAGGTTATTTGTTTCTTTTCTCTAACAGCTTTCAATATTGTGTTCTAGTGTTGAATTTCTGGAAACTTGACTATTTTATGCCTTGGGGTAGATTTTTGTTGATCATGGCTAACTGGAGTTCTGTATGCCTCACTTATCTGTATGTGCAGTTCTTTTTCAATACTTGGGAAGTTTTCTGCCATTATTTCTACGAACAGGTTTCTTATGTGATTTGTTCTATCTCCTGCTTTTTCATTGACTTCAGTCAATCTTATGTTATTTTTCTTCATGTCCTCTAGCAGCTGTCTATTGATATTTCATGGTCCCTTACCATTTTGAAGAACTCTCTTTTCTCTATCATTAATCACAATCTTGTCTTCTATACCTGAGATTCTCTCTTCACATTGTTTCATTCTACTGCCAACACTTTCAACAGAGTTTTCAATGTCTTGGACATCTGTTTGAATCTGTTTCATGAATTCCATTTTTTTCCTGTGTTGGGCATTTATGGTTTCCATCATTTTTCTAAGCTCTTCTATTTTTTATCTGTGTTTGCTCTATAGTCACTAATCATGTCTTTCATTCTGGAAATGATTTCTGTTTTGATGTTTTCTAGAGCCTCACTCACCTGCTTTGTTACTTCTGCTGTTACTGCTTCCAAGAGTCTGAGTGGGAAGCTTTCAGATTGTTCCACTTCATTACCCCCTGTGTTTGCTTTTGGTGAGCTGGAGGAATGGGGTTGCCCCTTGTTTGTGTGTCTTCTCATTTTGTATTTTTTCTTCTTTAGTTCCTGGGTCGATGCTTATGAATTGCCTGTGGCAGGTAGCTTTTTTTGTTAGTTTTGAGAACCTTTTGTAAGTGACTACTTCCTCAGAGATATCTTACAGGTGTAGCTGGTTTTTATGTTATGAGTCTGTTGCAAGATCTTGCCTCTTCAATTTATTGGGGCTGAGAAGTTTCTTTGTATTTGGCCAGCCCCTAGTTTTGACCGTGGCCTATAGTGTTATTTGTGATCCTCTGCCAATCTCAGTCTTGGCATGCAAGGAAGAACTGAGTAGAACAATTTTGTCACCTTGGCTAAAGTAGTACAATCAGCAGCAACAATAGCGTCAAACACAGTCTGGAAAATAACAAATTTCTGTAACTATTGATCTGCCACCTTAAACCATATGAACTATATTTGTGGTTATATAACAATATCCAAAATAAGCCAGAAACTTGCATGTAGTAAATATGCCCTCAATACAGTAATTTTACTCTCAGTGGCAAAAATTCAAAAGAGATTAGGAAGAAAGGATAGGGAAATAGAAGAAGAGAAAGAGATGAGAAGCAAGGTTGGAAGCCAGGGGGAAATTATGCAAACTTTGGGGAACTTTTAAAAGGAAACAGAAGGAAAGGAGAGAAGGAAGAAGTAAAACAAGGACAGAACAAAAAATAACAGCCAAAAACTAGAAAATTGCTTTCCTACAAAAGAAGAAGGAGGAAAAAAAAAAAAAAAAAAAGAAGAGTAGAGAGGGAAAAAAACATTAAAAAAAAAAAAAAAGTCCGCTTCCAGGTGTGTCTCTGCTGTCACTGGTAGACAGAGTAGACAGGCCCAGGTCCTTGTTCATTAAACCCAGCAGTAGATTTTGGCAGGATAGCGAGTGTTCCCAGCTGGGTTCAATAGCAAGGCTTCACCCATTCCATTGAAATTCAACCTGATCACTTGCTGTGGGGTTGCAATCCAATTTGTTTAGCTGGAGATATACTGTGTATCTCCCACCAGTTTGGACTCAGTTCCCTGCCAGTTTGAACTTAGCTCCTTTCCCTCCTTCCAATTTGAGTTTGAACTCTGCTCCGCCCTGCCCCACCTTTCCCCCCCTTGCCCCAGTGGCAAAGGCTGCTAGCAGCTTTTCTGAGTTCTGAGCTTGGCCCCTTTCCAAGATGGTGATCGGCTGATTGCCACCCACTCCTGGGTGTCGTCTGAGATCAGATGACTCAGGTAACTCACCAGCCACTGCAGTCTTCAGTGTCCACTGATGTACTCCATTTGTATGTCTTCCGTGGAAGTCTGTGGGGTCTCCAGTAGTCACTGTGCATCTGCAGGCTCAAACTACGTCACTCGCACCAAGAGCTGGGGTTGCATGCTGGGGCCGTGAGCCAGGCTGTGAGCTGGGCCATGCGCATAGGCTGTGAGCAGGGGCTGTGACTGTGACCCAGGCTGCAAGCTGCTGCCGTGAGCCAGGCCATGACCTGGGGCTGTGACCTGGGGGCCACAAGCTGTGCTGCGAGGTGGTGCTGTTCACCAGGGCCACGAGCTGGAGCTCTGGGAGAAAGCGCCATCAATCCTTCACCTTCTTCCGGGCTGGTCAGACTTACTCCTTTTTATCCCTACTCTCCCTCCAAAAATTTTTGTCTCATTCTTAAATAGATTCTTTGACTGTTAAGACTCATATTTAGCTAAATACTCCAGGGGTACTTCTTCAAATTTTCTTCTCTCTCTCTCTTTCTCTGGGAATGTATTACCGTTCTTTCTGTGGCTGACTGCCATATTGTCTGGCCTACTCTAGACTCCCTCCTCTCCAGCACATTGTCCTACAAGTTCTATCATATTTTACTTAGCCTCCTCAAACCCCAACTCTCCAATTCGGTGAGATTATCAGAGTTTGAGTGCACCCCAGTTTGCAGTGTCTTCCAAATTGCCTCCGGGTATTAAGTTGAAGTAGCCATAGACTCACAGTGTTGGTTTATCTTCTGTCAGGGGTCACAGTCCCACGTTGCCTGTCATCTGAAGTCCAAAAATCATTATTTCCCATATTTTGTCTTCTTATCTTAGGAGAGTAAATATGATTCCACTTATTCCATGTAGCTAGAGTCAGAAGCCTCACCACACTGTTTTATCAGAACTAATGCCATTGTTTTATTAAACCAAGATTTATTGGTATATTTTAGACATACATTGCAATCACATTCATCACAGTTCATTTGTACCTGTACATGACACATTTTGGTTTTTTCTTCCCCCTGCCCCACCCCTTCCTTGAACTCTCTTTCCCTCCTTATTTACAACAGCTTTATTTACATTTTTCCATTTTTTTCTCTTTTTTCTTTCTTCTCCTTTTCCTTTTCTTCCTTTCCCTTTTCCCCCTCCCTGCTTCTTCTTACTATTTGAATATTTTCTTCCCTTTCACAATACCTATTCTACATTTTTGTCTTTAATTACACTTATGGTTTCTCACATCAGAGTAACAATGTGATACGTAATCATATGTATCTTGTTTTTTTCACTTAAGAGTATGTTCTCAAGGTTCATCCATTTACCTATAAATGTTTCAATTTTATCCACTTTTATGGCAGAGTAGTACTCCATTGTATAAAAAAACCACATCTTCTTTACCCATTCATCAGTTGCTGGACATTTCAGTTATTTTCAAGATTTAGCTATTACAAACTGTGTTGCTATAAACATGGTTGTGCATATATCGCTGTGGCACAACCTTTTTAATTCTTCTGGAAAGATACCAAGCAGAGGCATAGCCAGATCAAATAGAACCTCTACTTTTAGTTTTTTGAGGAATCTCCACACTGATTTCCACAATGGTTAGATCAGCCTATACTCCTACCCACAGTGGAGGAGAGATCTTTTTCCCCCACAGCCCCACCAGCATTTGTTATTGGTTGATTTCCCCTTAATAGCATTTTTTTCTGGAATGAGATGGAATCTCAGCATTGTTTTCATTTTCATCTCTCAAATGACCAGTGATGTTGAACACATTTTCGTATTTTTATTTGCCACTTGTACCTCTTTATCTGAGAAATGTCTCTTCATTTCAGATGACCATTTTTGGATTGGGCCTTTAAATTTAAGGGGTCTGATTTTTTTTAATTTATTTATATATTCTGGATGTTAGACCTTTATCTGAGGACCAGCTGGCAAAAATTTTTTCCCACTCTGTGAGTTTGCACCCCACTCTGTTACTACATTTCATAACTTCCGTTGACATGATTTTCCCCTCCTTTCCTCTCTTTCTTTCATTAAGTCCCTCAAAATTCTTCAGTTTTCTTGAATATTTAAAGTCCACTCAGTTTACTTTTAAAATTCCAATAACAATCTCTTATTAATTGTGGTGTGTATTTTGTTTTATTTCCACTTGTTGGTTTGTTGCATTCACCAATATCATTGTCTTCACCAAAGGTAGATAATTACCTTGGCAATTTATCTTTTTGCTCTGATGAGTCCTCCACTCAATCACCCATGAACCCCGCAACATTACATAATGATCTAGAATTTCAGATCCGGATTATTGTTATTGCATTTCCTGGTCTTTCTTGTTTATTTGGGTAAAAGTTAGCATCATTAAGATATTTACTTGCCCATATCTCTGAATGTCCACCGATATTTGTTTCTCTCCTTGCTGTTATACTGCTTCAGCAATACTTCCACAGTGTTGTCTGGTGAAATTTCTGAACCCTTAGATGACTGAGCACATTATTTTTCTGAATCTAAAATTATCTGTGAATTTCTTTTATTTCATAACTGTGGACATATTTATTCCATAATCTTTTTCATCTAACACTGTTGGCAGCTAGTGTCCTACCCTGTGGTGTCGTAGTGTTACTTTCCTGAGATTTATTGAAGTTTCTCTGTTGTGTTTGTTATTTTTATATTGTTCCTAGGAATAGCCTTTAAAAATCCATTTGTTGTGGCTTTCCATTAATCCTTTCATCATACAGTTGTACATGTTCACGTAAAAATGTGAGGTAAAATAATAACTATTAATTTCTTTTGAATAAGATTGTACAAGTGGAAATATTGAGTCAAAAGGTATATTTTGAAATACTGACAGGAAAATGGGTGCTAATATGATGAAAACACAGTGGGCTACAGGGGATGAATTAGAATAGTACAGCCGTGGTCTCGTTAAAAGTCATACGTTAGGTGGGAACTTGCAACTAGAGTTAAACTATTAGTTTGGTTGGGACATTTTATAGAGTGTTTTCCTGTGTATGGCTCTGCAATTCTGCCAAAGTGCTTTGTTCTAACATTTCTAAAAGAAAAGAAATTCCATCTGTAATCTGGAAGGCTATTACCTAATATTTCTAATGTCTGTTTCTGTTTAAACTTTTATTTTGGAACTTTTTATAAGTGAGTTGATAATGGGAATATGGGAAAAGACAAACCAGGCACTGCTAACACTTTCCCACAAAACTATGGAATGCTTAAAATATCTGTACCTCAGACTTACGATTCTTTCCATTCTGGATTCTCTTCCAACAGCCGGACAGCTGTTGTGTTTTAAATTCCCGCCTTTCTTCCACCCTTTGCTTTGGGGAATGCTGTTTCTCCATCTGGTAGAAGTGGTGGACAGTCCGTGTGCCTCCACTTGATGCTGCCTCATGGTTCCTCAGCTGGAGGTTGAAAGCTTCCTCTGCCAACATCTGGGATAATGAGATTCTCCTTGGGAATTCTGAATATTGAATAAATGGAAGAAATAATGGGGAAAAGTTGGAAAATTATAGAGATACCTTTGTTATTGTTCTTTTCTAACCCAACCCTGATGTAAAATGTCTTTAATCTGTGAGCTGTCCATTATCCTTTCATTAAATACCTTTTTATGTTTTATGTAAGCCCAAATTTATTATTGTTTTTGTTGGAGAGAAAGAACAGTAACTGATAATAAGATTCTTATCAAGGAGTTGGCTACAGGAAACAGATATTCAGAGACATGGCAATGCTTGGGATTGGCCATTGGACAGAGATGACATGAAAGATATTAAGATTTTTTTTTCATTTTAGGAATATGAATCAGCACTTCATGGTACACAGTTCAGAAATAGCTAATTATCTTATGATCTGTAACCATTCGAAATCATACATGTACCACTAAGATATCAAGTACATAAATGCTGCCATGGTCTAATTTAATGGGGGATGATTAAGGAACAAAATACACAGTCTAGAATAGGATTGGATATTTCAAAGCAACAGAATGACAAGAAATGATGCCAAAATGCTTGCCTCATCGCAGAGAATGATATTCAGGTGTGAGAAGATCATATACGCATATATATTCAGATCTATGGGTTTGTGATTACAGGAAACAAACGGTGACTTGCATAGAGTTGCTGAGTTGTCAAAAGTGGAATTCACGGCCCTGCAGGCATAGACGAGAAATATAACACTGGTCAGAAATATACAAACCTAACAGTAGGAATAAAAATATTTGTGAGTATTCAGTCAGCCATTGCAATACTTTGTAAAACTTTAACTATATTTTCAGAGTCTAAGAGTTAAATATAACCTTTTAGGAGAAAGTTAAGTCTACCTGAAAATGTACCTTCTGTTTTGTTTTGTTTTGTTTTTCCTATCCCATAACTAAATCCTGAATTCAACATGCCCAGTACGTACAGAAAAATAAAGAGGAAGAGAGAAAAGTGATACAGAGAGGGAAAAAATATCTATAAATACTTAGAGATATCACCAAAATGTAGATAGTATGAAGTTGACAACTGCTGTGGTTACTAAGATAACTGTAGGTGAAGCAGGGTGGAGGGCAAGACAGGAAGTCTCTGTCAATCCACACCAGTTTGCTAGTACTGTTATAGCAAAATATAACAAAGTGAATAAACAACTGGAATTTATTTTTCACAGTTTTAGAGTCTGGAAGTCCAAGATCAAAGTAGCAGGGTTGCTTTTTGACACCTCTTACCTTGGCTGAATAGTGCTGCCTTCTCACTCTGTCCTCACATGGCTTCTCTGGTGCTACTTTGTAAGTCCGAATTTTTTTTTTTTTAAACAAGAACACTAGTCAAATTGGATAGGGCCTACCTAACCTAATTAAGTGAATCTTCTTTATTTTTGCATAATCACCTCATTTAACCCTTATTTCCAAATGCAGTCATATTATGAAGAACTGGGGTAAAGGGGGTAGGGCTTCAATATAAAAATTTGGGAGAGGTAGACACAATTCTTCTGATAACAAAGTTTAAAGTTATTTTAAAATAGAACTTTAAAATAAAGCACATCTAGGTTTTATTTATGGATTTTGACATTGTGGTCATTTTACCAATAAAACAAAATTTTCATGGTAGATTTATTGATGTGAGCATATTGGCCAAAGTCTGAGCTCGAGTCTCCCACAGGGCATTGCAAAAGCATTCATTTGCTAAGCTGGACTGTGCCAATCTGGATCCAATACTAGCCCATCACTGATGAGTTTTTAAAGCTAGAATGGCTCTTGCCCATAATCTGTTAAAAACCTTTTTTTAATTCCAGAGAAAAATCGCTTTTGACCTTTTTCTGTCTACTATGAGCTGTTACTGAGCACAAAAAACATTATCTATAAGCTTCAGCTCAAGAATAGGCTGGGAAACAAAGGATAAGAATACTTTCAAGACACTTTAGAAGGTGTTTTTCAAATGCTTTAAATTCTGGTGGAAAGAGGTATTACTGAGTGAACTTCCCACCATCAGGTACCTAGCAGAAATATACATGGAGTAATTTCAGTCAGAACAGCTGCAGGCAGTGAGAAAACACAGTTTTCACAATAAGTTGTCAGGAGGCATAGTGCTGTGATCTTTCAGTTTATTTTTTTTTATATCTTTTTTTCTCACTAAGTTCAAAAAACGCCATTACATAGAATTGCTCAATAAATGTGGAGTAATGATATTTAGGTTTTAATGAAAGTTTACTACGTGGCAAATCTTTTCTAAAACCTCTTGTAAGTGTTAACTCATGTGTCCACCAAAACATCTCTAATGGTGCTGACACTGTTATTTACTCCACTGTGCAGAACAGGACATGTTATTTTCCCAATGGTGCTTAGCTGATGACTGGTGCAACTGAGATTTGACTCAACTTTAAAACAGAATCCAGAGCCCATGTTTCTTGATCCTATTAACATTATTCCTAGAATTTCTAAAAAGGATCTATACACTTTTATCTGGATGACCAAATTCTGAACATTTGTTCTGTAAAGTAAAATGCCAGAGATCAGAACCTGTAAAATTTCATATTAAGTTGTCTGGAAAACAAGGATCTGACAAAAAGAATACTGGTAGAGTGGCAAAAGGGAAGTTTTAAGGAAAGATAGGCTGGTGGACCTCTCAGAATAGACAAAAAGCCTGGAAGTATCTGTGCCCCATGCAAATGTGCAATAAAATACTTTCTCTACAATTGAGCCTAGTAACAATGCAGTAGACAAGAAAGCCTATATTTTAATGAGATTTAATTTATGTGATCATTCTAGTCCTTGCTCGATGCATTCATAAACACTTCATCCAGTGTAGCAGCAATAAAAAGCATTACAATTCCCACAACACGAACTTTCATTTACCAAGACTACCAGGGTTAAGTGTCACAACTAAGTGATAGCAACGGTATTAAACTGCCATAAAAGTGATTGATCCTAAAATTGTAGAATGTCTCATGTACCTGAGAAAGATCAGACACGACCCCAGTGAAGGTTGATTACAAAGGATTTTTGTTTTCATACAAAGGAATATAGGTTTTTCTTTATTGAAATAAAAACTTTTCATTTTAGAATTTGCAATTCTTGTCTCTTTTTTTTTTTTAAGTTTAGCATTTAGTGCATCAACATGAAATCTTTTCAATGTACCTTCCAGAAAACTCTTATCAATGTAGAAGATGTAAAGCAGAGAAAAGATGCCCAAGAGTCTCAGTACTCACATCATTCACAAATAGCTGGCCTTATGCAATGGTGAAGTTGTCCAGTGAAGCCTCAATTCCAGTGCCAGGTGAATAACATTACTTTGCTAAATTAGAGAGGTCATCTGTGCCCTGAAACAGGATAAAAAAAATTTAGTACCCTTTTTCCCACATCCAAAATACAAAGATCAAGTAACAAAGGATAGCAGATCGGGTTATACCTTTTATACTTCTACAAAATAATCTCCATTTTAAATATCTAATCCTATTGCTAAGAGTCTGATATCTTCTCAGAGGTGATTAGTGGTCAAGGTGGAATGGTTCTGCCAGAAGATATACTCTTGGGGCCATTAGCTTGGAAGCTGAGGCTGCTATTCTGTTTTTCTTACAGAAGCACTGAGGACATTGAGAGTAGTGATTGACCTCTACTGCCAAGGGAAAATGTAGTTGTTTCCAGATAGTGGGGGTGAGCGTATGTGGCTCTAACTCTGATATTCTAGCCTCCCAATTATCAGTGGATGTAATTCTCAGAAGACTACTGTAAACTTCCATACCACAAGCACTTATGCCCTATGGATATAAATATTTGGGTGACATCTGTGTGCAAAAATAGCTGACCAACTTAGGTCAACTGGCTGACCAACTGGCTGAACAATAGAGAAATATGGAATATATTTCAAAGAAAAAAATGAAAATACTAGCTACATCATCTTAGGAAGTTGATTAAATGAAGGCCATGGTACTTACTGTTATTTTCCTGCTTGTATCATTCATTTTTCTTCGTTGAATACTCTCCAATCCCAATTTTTAATTGATGATTACATTCATCATGTAGCCTTTAGATTGCAGAATAACAAAAAAGTAATAATGTTAAAACTAGATGAGGGATAGACATCAATGATAGGGCAAGTTCTTGAAACTGGTTACCCTGTAACATTTCCAATAGTGGTTACTTTCTGGCTTCTTCATTTTAGACATTATGGTATGGCTGGTAGTGGTTTCTCATTGAGGCTTGTTTGTTTTTCTGGTGAAGTTTAATTCTTATTACTACTGATGGGTGTCCTCTTTGCGATGTGTCTGTTCATGTCATTGGGCCAGTATCTACTAGTTGTTAGATCTACTGATCTGTAAGAAATCTTTATTCTCAATGCAGTCTTTTAAAAAAATATTAGAATGGTAGATGTATTCTCCCAATGCATGGGCTTTTGTTGTTTTGCTTCAAGTTCTTAACCACACTAGAGAATACAGATTTTCTTGTTTTCTTCAAGTAGTTTACTGTTTTACATGCCACATTTAATATTTCATCCATCTGGAATTGACTTTTTTGTGTATGACATGAGAGAGTCAAAATACCTGTTTTCATATGACCATCCACTGGACTAGGGTGTTACCTTTGTAAAAATTCAAGTGGCCCCATAGATGTGAGACTATTGTGTGCGCCCTACTCTGTTTCATTGATCAGTTTATGTGTACTGCCCCCTAGAGCATACTGTCTTACTTATTTCTTTATGATGGTTCTCAGTATTTTGCAGTGCTTCTTCTTTCTACTACCTCCTCAAAATTATCTTGGGTAGCTTTTGTTTATGAATACAGCTAGTGAAGAATGCTGCTGTATTATTTACATTTTTATTTTTAGAATAGCTTTGATATTCTTGTTTGAAAATTCATTTAATCTATATTAAAATCTATTTAAAGATTAAAGGAAATTTTCATTTCTTTTATGTTATTAAATGACACCAAGTTGCTCCTTACATGTTCTATGTAATAACTTTCTATAATTTTTAGTTTTGTATACACTTTTCTCAGGAAGTGCCTTGAATAGTTTCAATCTTCATTTGGTTGAATAGGTGCGGATGCAGAAGCAATGGATATGGAGGGCTGACTGTGCACAATTTTATTAAAACAACCCACTTATTGGAAAATTCAGTTGAACACTAAATAGCTTAAGTGGCTTATGTTTCAGTTGTATTGGAGAACTGAGGGAATTTACATTTTTATTGAAAGAATAGATACAAATGCACCAAAATACTTTTAGCACAAAAGCATTATTATTATTTTTTTTTTGTAGTGCTGGGGCTCGAACTCAGGCCCTTGTGCTTACAAGGCAAGCACTCTAATCACTGAGCTAAATCCCCAGCCCCACAAAAGCATTATTTTTAAGCATTTATCTATAGAATAATTTTTGATGACTTGTGATTTACAATCCAAAAATATCTTAATAAGAGATCAACATTATTATATTTGAAAGATATTTTTCAGTTTTAGGAATTTTCTAGTTGACTTTTTTTTTTTTTTTGAGACAAGGTTTCACTCTGTAGTTCAGGCTGGACTTGAACTCACTATGTAGCCCAGGCTGGCATTGAACTTGAGGCAATCCTCCTGCATCAGCCTCCCGAATGCTAGGATTACAGGTGTGCACCACCGTGCCCAATATCTAGTTCATTTTAAAAGTACATAAACTAGAGATGTTTGTATTGCACTTAACATTGTTAGTGTTATGCTTACAATCTTCAGAAAAAATGGTGAAAAGATACACAGAAGACATGAACACCAAAATATGGTACAGACATCTAACTGAAATTTAAAATGAGAATGGTTGAGGACAAACCAAATAGCTAAAAGGGCACTATCATTTGATGTGAAACCGAAAGTGTGAGATAATATTTAAAGGATCTGAGAATAACAGGATCCAAATAGCCAACAGGTACTTACTGCAATGCTCAGCATTGCAATTTGAGTGAAATATTTGAAGCTAAGAAGAATTTACATGCTGAAACAGGTTTGTGGTAAGGTGTGAAGAAACTAAAATAATTTACACCCTCCTTGTGAAGTCTTAAAATCAAAGACCTAAGACTACTTTCCCTCAAAAAGCAAATATTAAGGAGTGACTACTGAGACTTGGATGTATAATGAGTAAGATAGGATAAAGGAAGGAAAGGCCCAGACAAAATTATGATAAAAACCAATACCTGGAGATCTCTGTAAATATTAGACCCCATTTTGAACCACTCCACAAAAGCGGGAAAATATGATTGCCTCTAGCAGCGAAGCTAGGAAATTTTCCTGACCCAATCTTCTTTGTTAGAGTGCAAGAAAATTTAAATTACAAAATAATTAGTGATACAGAAATATTTGTATTTGATTCTCATACAAGAATATTATAAGGAGATATATATAAATAGATAGATAGATGATAGATAGATAGATCAGAGAAATACACTAGAGACTTAGTAGAAGACATGAATGAACAACACAACTTACGATCATGGAAAAGTTAGAAATAAAATTATAGGAATAAAGAAAGAAGTACAATAAAAGAAAATAGAAAGTAACATTAAACTGAAAGAAAAATATTTCCGAAAATAATATTAAGGAAGAAAAAGCATAAAAGGAAATGAAAACAACAAAAAATTCCTCAAGATAAATAAAATGAAAGAGAATAATATTATAAAAATGAAGTGACATTTCAGATAGCATTTAAAAAAATAACAAATGTAGAGAATATTCAAAGGTCCAACATGTGTATGAATGTAACAGGAATTCTCAAAGGGGAAAAAAACCAAAGCAAACAGATATTGATTGTAAAAATTTACCATATTATGCAATAACTAGAACCACTAACAACATAATAAAAATATAACAGTAAATCTTAAAAATATTCTTTGAGCTGAACACAAAGAGCAAATTACTTAAAAGGGAAATTCATTATGTCATCGAACTTTTTAAATACAAATAATGTATTTTAAATGAAAATAATCAAGGAAATATTCAAGGACAGCATAAATAAAAATCTGGCCACACTTATTTTCAAAATAAAAATGGTACAGATCATTATCAAATTCAAAATTCCAGGGAGTTTTAAAACTGTGTGGCTTTCCCAAGGAGTCTTCTAGAAAATAAGTGGAAGTTTATCTAAATACTTGGAGAGATACAGATTAAAAGTCCGTGGATATTAAATGTGTGTGTGCATGAGTGTGTGTGTGTGTGTGTGTGTGTGTGTATGTGTGTGTGTGTGTGTGACATCTAGAAGAATAAATTTTGGTTCTGAAGGGGAGAATTATAGTACAGAATAGGTATATACATTGACAAAATGTATAGTAGGTTTATGAAAAATAAGACAATTGGAAGAGCATGTCAAAATATACAGCAGCACTTATTAACTAGATGTAAAAAAGGGAGAGGAAGAAAAATTTATTAGCTTATTTGAATGTTGCTTCTACTAAAGCACCAATTAGAATAACTTATAAATGGATAATGTAAAATTGTATTAACATTAAGCATAGAAACAAAAATTGTAAACCATCATAAAACAAGCCATAAGTTAAAATATAGTATACTACTCTTATGGCTTATATCTAGAGGTCCTCCCATAGCCTCATGGCCTCATGGGTGGGGCTTTGGGGATGCACCTGGATCAGGGGTGTGTGATAGTGGATTAGTCCACTGATGGCTTTATAGCTGAGTGTGATGCTGGGAGGTGAAGTCTGGTGGAAGTAGATAGCTCCTGCCTTGCGCACTTGCTGCTTCTACCTCCCACGCCAAGGACTGCTTCTTCTCTGCCACGCTGCCCTGCCTTGGAGCCAGCTGACTACAGACTGAAACCTCTACAAACTGTGAGCCAAAATAAACCTCTCTCCTTAACTCATCATTGTCAGGTATTTTGTACCAGCAATGACAAATTAACTCAGACAATTACCATCTATCTAAATGTCAATGTGATACAGATATATTTACCAAAAATTGATAAGAATATAAAAGATTTTCAAAATCAATTAACTACCCTTTTATTTTACTTTTACAATTTTTTTCAGACAGAATCTCTCTATGTAGTCCAAACTGGCTTTGTACTCACAAGCCTCCTGACTCAGCCTCCCAAGTTGGGATTGTGGGTGTGCATCACTACACTTAGCTTTCAATTATCCTTTTAGTGGTACTTTTTTTTTTTTTTTTTTTGTGGTGCTGAGGATCGAACTCAGGCCCTTGTGCTTGCAAGGCAAGCACTCTAATCACTGAGCTAAATCCCCAGCCCCTCAATTATCCTTTTAAACTGTGAGATAATAGAACAGAAAACAGAGATGGAATTTGCAATTGTTTAATTATGCCTAATTTTAAGTGTTTGACGTTAGATTATGTAAATATTTCATGGCAAATAGATAACATTACATATTTTAAAAATTTCTACAGTGAATATTATAATGAAATGAATTAAATAAATTAGTACAAAATTAGAGGCATAGAAAGGAATTGTTCTGATTTTGAATACATTAATTTTATAATAATCTTTAATGTATTATGTTGAATTACAAATAGAATTTCAGAATAAAAATCTATACAAGTTTTAGTAATTGTGTTAATAATTGTGTTCATAGTATGTTTCCCCATGTGTAATATGGTGTAAAATTACAATTTTAAATGAACGATTATGCAGTATTTTAACACTAGTACCCTGAATGTTCTTGACAACTGGAAAATATAATTTCAGAAAAGTTATGTAAAAGTCTGTAACCCTGACTTTGATTTTAGCATATGAATGTGAATTCATATCACCAAAATCTTTCTTGCTATATCCAATGAAGAGAACTAAAACCAACCAATAGCTTAGAAGCAATGGAATATGTTCAATTCCTACACTGGGTTTCCATCATAAAGTATCAGAACATTTGGATAAATTGCTTACTTCAGATCTGGAACAATGTGTGTATAAATAGGGAATAACTTTACAGATCCAATAGCAGAAATATTACCAAAGGCCTCTATGGTTGAGTTGAACAAATTCAAGACAAATTTCAAGAGGCTTTGTCAATTGTTTCAATTTTGGGACAATTTGTGAATCAATAAAAGTACCACAAGAGATACAGAACTTTAAGTATGTTTAATCTATGATTTGAAAATAATTTCAAAGAAATTTTCAGCATTAGAGGATGACAGTAAATTGACTGATTACCATTAAGATGGTTGACTAAAGGGAAGGAAGCCAACATGTACCCTTTACTTCCTATATGAACTCTATCATGGGGTAAGCAAATAGTTGAAGATGGTTAAGTGCTTCTTTGAAAAAATGTTGGGGCTGGGGATTTAGCTCAGTGATTAGAGTGCTTGCCTTGCAAGCGCAAGGCCCTGAGTTGGATCCCCAGCACTAACAAAAAGTTGTAGTTAATACAGTAAAATGAAATGATAGAATTATGATACTGCAATTCTGTCATATCTATGCCATATATAGCGTCCGATATATGTGTGTTTTACATGCTCTTTGGCAATCTTCTTCCTCTTCACCTTCTTCCTCCTCCTCCTTCTCCTTCTTCTTCTCCTTCTTCCATCTCCAGCCCTTTTCATTTTATTTTATATTACTTATCTTTTATTTTGAGACAGGGTCTGGCTAAATTGCTAAATTGCCCCAGGCTAGGCTCAAACTGTGCTACTCTTGTCTCAACCTCCCAGAATGCTGGGATTGCTGGTGTGCACCAGCTTGCCTTGTTTTGCAATCTTTAAGGACTTAATGAACTTGAATCCTGAGGATCATTAACTGCTAATATCACAAAATGAGAAGTGATCCATTTTATACACCTATGATAAAAGAACTCAGCATCATCTTTAAACTAGCAATGCTAAAAAACAAATAAAAGTAAAAGTCATTTTGAATTGTATATAAACTGTAAACCCATCTACTAAGTTGGAGGACACGCAGAGTCCAAAAGACCTTGCTGAACAATACTGTGGAGATAGTCTGCGAAATTTAAACTGACAACTCAATGCATTATGTTTCTTGAGCAAATAAATTCCAGGGAGAGACAGAGATTTAAAAATATGAATAATTGTACATTTCGAATATTATTTAGATCCTCACTTAAACAAAATGTACATAAAACATCTTTAACATTTGTGAGGCAACTACAAATTTGAACTGTCTGTGATACTAAGATATTACTGTTAAATTTTTAGATGCTGTCATCATAATGTGACTTTGTCAAAAAAGAACTCTAATACTATAGAGCTATATAACAATTTTGACAGATGAAATTATATGATATTTGATACATGATTTTAAAAATAGCAAACATAGAAAGAGGGTAGATATCAGGATGAAATAAGTTTGGTCATGAATTACTAACAGCTGGTTGGTGGACGAGGAGGACTCATTTTATAATTATGTTTGCTTTTATACAGCCTTGAAATGTAGCGTAATAAAAAGTTCAAAAAGTAATAATGGTAAGTGAATATGCTGATCTTGGATAGAGTAGAAGGCACAAACGATATCAGTGGAAAACAACTTATCTATTTGCTTTTCTCCTAGGGTCTTTAGTGGGCAATTTCTTATTCCTTGTTCTTGTTGGAAATTCTTTCTTTTTCATATGCCATATTTGCTCGGAGCTACTTAGTCTCTTCTCATGAGGCATCAATCATATTATTTTATTTATTGCTTGTTATTTTTGTCTGTCATTCATACAGCTTGTCAGCCTTTCATTATGTTTATTATAATAGAGCAAACCTTTTCCCTGGGCCATCTGGAATTCTGTTTCTTAATAACATTTCTTTCAACACCTACTAGCTTGGAGGTGGTTGTGAGCATGCTCACAGGCTAAAATAGACATCTATTTCTTGGCCAAGTTCTGTCAAATTTATTTATTTGAACATCACGAGATCAATTTGTTATGGGCTTTTGGTTAGATCGGTGTGTTTTAATTGGCAGTAGACTTGCACCAGGTTTTAAATATACTCTTGACGTCCCTAATTGCAATACTACTTATTGCCCTGTTCTGGTAAACACCTGCTTTAGAGCAGTTATTCCATCCAAACTTCAGATATGTCTGCCAGGTGCTTTGAACAGGCAGCATACATCACTAGGCTATAAATGACAGTCATTTTAAGTACTCTATAAGTAGTATGTTTTGAGTATACCTGAGTTGTACTAGGCCAAGTGCACTGCTAAGCAAGAAAATAATTAATTTCCACAAAACAGAGAAGACAGTGCCACGATTTATTATATTTTTAAACAAAGTCATTGATAATTTTTCCTTAGGTTTTAGGATCAATTTAATTCTTTAACAGCAAAATTTCCCTCATTTTGTTGTGTTAGAAACATTTTTAATTACAGGATCCAAAAAAATCAGAAAATTAGATTTCTAGTGGCAATGAATTCAATCATTGACCTTAGACTTGAAACATACACTTCCTTGCAAATGATCTCTTTATTTTGTCATAGGGTCTTGCTCTTGGATGACCTTGACAATTTTGGTCATAGTCAAGGTCATCAAATTATTTACAGAGAGCTGGTAAACCAAAGGAGGCAACATTATATTGTATCCTCCAAAGTAGAAGAACATAGTGAGAAGGCTACATCTTAGATTTGTGTAGGAGAGTGTCACTAATATTTGGACTATGCACAGCAAACAGCTCCCCACAAAATGGAACAAGTTACTGATGCAAGTTCCGCACACCTCTGGAAAACATTCTCCAAAGGTGAATTCTTTTTGAACTTTACAACGCATTTTCACTTTGATTGAAAACATGGATTTTTGCAACAAACTTAATTAAAAGTAAAATGTTCCTGAAACCAAATAGGAGACTGTGATATTTAAACTACAAAAATTCCTCTTTAAAAGTAATTATTAGTTTGTTTCCAAGGCTGTGCAAGGAATAAATGGAAATTTAAATGGCAGACTTGAGGAAAGAGGTCAAATGTAGCCACAGGCGAATTGAACAGTGCAGGTTTAAGGCTCCTATGCTACACTGAACTCCAAAAGTATTATTTTTAGGAGGGTTCTAAAGTTGGCAATCAAAATTCTCCCATTTCTAATGAAAAACAGTGAATTTAATGTAATTCTCTTAAAAATAAATATACTTCCGTGAACTATTTTGGATACTTTATAGCTGCATAAGCAGATTGCAAATCTTGTGAAGAAATAAGGAAAATCCCTTTGAGTGATGTTTTTGAATATGGGACTTGGCTCTTTTCACTCATATTTCATTGAGTTTCATCATTAAAATCTACAGATATTTTGAAATTTCCAAAAAAATTCCTTATTGGCCAATGAATTTTCATATTTTCCACATGATTTTGTTTGGTTGTGTGTCTTCTATTAATGGAATCTAAACTTCATGGCACCTGAACCTGTCCAAAACAAAAGTATTTTCAAAACATACCTAGAATGATGATCTGACAGGTCTGCCACACAGATATCTCAGGAGAGTGATATGTGTATATATATATATATGTGTGTTTCCTTATTGGAATGATAATCAGAACTTCTACTTGCTAGTGAAGGTCAGAGGATAGTTCATGTCTGTCTCCTTTTCTTCTAAATCTTCTTTTACATAAAGGGAGACAAAATTTCCACAACCTTTAACATATCAATCATTCTACTAAATAGCTGGTTATCCATATTCTCTGACAAATTTGGCTGTAAAAATAAAAAGAAACATAAGGAATTGTATTTCTGAAATATTAAAAAATGCTAATGATTGTCCTTGGGGTTAGCATAAATATTTCTTTCTATCTCTTTCCACAGCATATGTAACAATCATTTCTTTTGACCATAACCATCTTCAAAACAAGCAACTTTCTTGACTTTCCTCCTACTTTGAGGCTCAAATACAATGCAAACTTCTTGACATCAAAACTGTATACTGGACATTCTGCATATATAAAAACATTTAAAATATTGCCTGACATAAGCAACACACATAGATGTCAGTTTAGTCCCAAAGTTTTGATTAAGAGACTGAAACTATCAGAGAATAGATTTCAGCAGAATAAACAAGAAAAATTTCACCATTATCCAGAAATGGCACTGGGTTCTATTATCAGTAGTACTTCACTCTCAGCACTGTGCTGTACTGTTTTTGATGTGAGAGACATACAAATGAAAAAAGAATGATGTTCATGTGTGACGGTTAAGCTTAATTTCCAACCTGATTGTCTTGCGAGTTTTCCAGGAGATTAGTGAAGCACACACATGTGTGTGTGTCTGCATGGGCCATGGAGTTTTGACTTTGGGTACTATCTGGTATTTTACCCTTTCCTCTCTGACATTCTTTCCCTCCTTTACTTCCTGGTCACCATGATCTTAGCATCTTTGCTCCACCATTCCCTTTCACCATGGGTTTCTGCCTTGGAACCAGCTAGCCATGGACTGACTCCCTGTAAATCATGAGCCAAATCGAACCTATCCTCCTTTAAGTTGTTCCGGGTATTATGTCCCAGACATGGTAAATCTGACTAACAGATCACAGCATAGTCAGAATCCCAACATTTAAGTCACTTATTTTCTTTTACCTAGCTGTATACACTCAGAAAAGTTACTGTTAAATACTTGCTGTCCTTATTTTTGTATCATAAAATTGTATTCTGATAAAATCAGATGCCATATATAACTATGATAATCCTATAATTTGTACAAACTAAGGTACTTTCATGATTGCAAAGGGAATTACTATTAATTACATCAAGACAATGGATGTTCTAACCTGGACATTCTACATATATAAAAACATTTAGAATATTGTCTGACATAAGCAACATGAATAATTATTAATTCTTGTTGTTGATATTAGTACCATAGTTTTACTTGTCATGAAATAAATGACCCTTCGGTTTTGTTCCAACTTTGAGATTCTAAGATTGTTAGTAAATATATCTCATTGTCTAGCTCTTGGCAAGTTCATTTCTAAACTGTCTCGCTCGGGAGAGGGCTGAAAGAGTGAGGTAGATAGTATGAGGGAACATGTTCATTTTCAGAATCAATGTGCTTTATCTTCAGTGTACAGCTAAGCGTAAGATGGAGAACACCACTGTCAAATCTGTAGAGAAGGCCACTTCATCACGCTGACGACTTTCTTTCTTCCTATCAACTTTGTATCATAAAAGACGAACAAATTGTGTTGATGTTCTCAGTTATGACATACACGGACATGACTGATATGAAGCAACTTTCATGTTGCATAAGGGAAAAGAAAATAATGGCACCATGTAGCCAATAGAGCGTCAGGCCCAGAGGAGTCCTCTGGGGCTCTGCAGGGGCCCAAAAACATTTATGCTTTTCTTTTTCCTCACATTAAGAAAAAAAATTGATGTCACATTTTTACAGGATAAAATGTAGTAAAGGAAATATGCTGATGCTTTGTAAAAGACAATGTTTGAAAAAGGAAAAAATCATGATTCTTATACAGGTACAAATGGAATGTGTGTTTAATATTTTATTTAACTCATAAATTAAATAAGGGGACCAGAAGCTAGCAAGTCAGATCAAAGGAAACTCCAAAGAACAGGTGTGTATATAGATCAGGAATATTGCAATGAATGTGAAAATGGGAAGCACATTCACTGTGGAGAAATTGGGAGAAATTTTCTCCCATCCACAGTGGGAGAAAAAGTTCATTTCATCTTCTTGCAAATTGAATTTACATGCCTTTTACAGTGTCCACTGTAAAGCAGTTCCCATAGTCAGAATCATATGAGTCAAAGGGGAGATCTAGTCTAGGGGTTGACAAACTATTTCTGTGAGCAAGCCACTTGTTTCTGTAATAAAGTTTTATCGGAACACAGCTACTGTCATTTGTGTATGTATTACTTATCATGCCAAATGGCAGGGGTAAATCAATGGAATAGAACTTTGTAGACTAAAAATTTAAAACATTTAGCCATTCATGGGAAAGTTTGCTGATTCCTAGTGGAAAGAATGTGTAGATTTCAAATGAAGTACACTTTGTTCTATATTATGTAGTGATAAGAAAATAATTTGGAACTGAGATAAATCTAAATTCAAATCCTAAGTATACTACTTAAATAGGTCATTTTGGACAAGTTATATAAACTTCTTGGTATTGTGTTATTAAGTATATATTAAAACCACTACCATTTATTAAAGAAATGTCATACCTCTCTTGTATGGTTATCTTGAAGGTGAACTAAAATAGTAGTTACAAAGCCTAGTCAAACTTTTAGATTGAAGGAAGTAGGAGGTTCAAAAAATGTTTCTTCTTCTTGATCATCTTTTATTGGAATGTGAGAATCTTCTGTTTGAATTTTACTCTAGGACCAAAGGGAAGCACTAGAACAGCATTTGTTAATAGTTTTAAATTCCTGGGATTCTTGTCAAAAAAGAGGGAGTCACTTATGCTGCCTGCAATAAAAACTGGCCACCATATTCTTGGAACAATAATGGGCAACCTAGCATATCAGCCAGTATAATGAACTGCAGATTAGGAGATTAGAGACCATGTCTGGTGGAGGTAGAAAACTCTCAAGTCTGGTCATCAATTACTTTATCTCTAAACTGAAAGTGTGAAAACAGAAACAGAGAACTTCTGAGCTCCATTTATGATCTGAAACTCTCTTAAACGAAACCACCATAGCCTGTTTCTCCTACCATTTCACAGCTGAGAAATTAAAATTTCAGTTAAACAGAAAAGATGACAGGACATTGTGGCCACATGGCAGGTCATTTCTCTTGGCATAAGGCTATCACTTTCTTTTTATACTTGGTAACAGGGATTCCCCTAGTCAGAGGATGGTGCCTGATACCTTCTTTGTTATCCATTGACTTTGCTTCCTATAGAGTTAATAGACTTCTGCACAGGGGTACTTAATTAATAGCCAATGAAGATGGAAATAATTCTTTAATGATTATTATCATTAACTGTTCCTCATAACATCCCTAGGAAGCACTGTCAGGATAATTACTTTGTTTTACAGGTGAGAAATCTGAAACCTGGAGAGAGAAGAGCCACATGACAAAAATCACATAGTTAGTAATTAGCAGAACTGGGAATAGAATTCAGCATCCCAAGCCCTGAGATTTTGTTCAAACAAAATTATTACCATGGTCTGCCAAGAGGCTAGGAGCCTTGGGGGAAAATATTCCTCTGAAAAGACCGGAGGCATTTTACTGCAGCCAAAATCGCTGAGCAGAGTGGGCTCCTGGAGAGCCATTTCTTTCTCACACATTAATCTATTTTCTCAACCCTTATGATGACTTATATATTAAAAATGCCCTCAAGGTTCTCGACACCTTGTTAACATGGCTTTTTGATTCATGGGTGAAATGTGTGAGCATAAAGGTCTTCCCTAGCAATGAGGTTAGTGAGGTTAAAGTATAAGCAATTAAGAATTTAGGTGGCACAAATAGCATGATGTATTTCATTTACTTATTCAACAAATATTTATTGAGTGTTTATCACTTGGAAGGCATTGTACTATAGTAATGCAGCCACAAACCAAGGTTCCTCTTCTGATGGACTTTATAGGTGGCTGGGATGCAGAAAATCAGCTAATACAGTATAAGATTAGTGGTAACATATGTTAAGGGTAATCACAAAACAAATTTAAGAAAAGAGAACAGTCAGGGTTTAGGAAGTTTGTAATCTTATACCATCTTAAAGAAAATTCTAAGCAAGCAATTATACTGAGAAGAAACCGAAACACAGTCAAGAAGTGATGGCTATCAGGTCGTTAGAGTCAGCAGAGGAGGATTAAGCATGCCTGAAGCCCTCGAGATGTCGCAGTGGGTTCATGACACCGCAAATTGGCCAATGCAGATGGAGGAAGGTGAAGAAGAAAGTCAGAAAATCATAAGTGAAGAGAAAGCTGAGTGGAATCATCGGCCATAGTAAGGACTTTGGATTTTATTCTATGTAAGTAGAGAAAGTGTTGGAAACTGAGGCAGAAAAATAACATGTTTTATATTACTCATCCAAATGTGACATGAAGAACGAAAGTAGGGGGCATAGAATGGGAGAAGAGAATTCAGAGGACCCTGCAGTCATTAATGTGTGACATTAAGGTGCTGTTACGGAGGTGATGGATAAAATTTAAAGATGGACTATAACTTGAAGATAAAAGACAGCTTGCTTTCTAATTGATTGGAAGAAAGAGAAAGGTTAAAGATGAATCTCAGTTTTTTGGCCTAAGTGTCTGAGTAAATGGTGATGTAATTTACTGAAAACAGAGACTACAATGAGAAAAAATTAAGAGTGGATGCAAGATTTCAGTTTTGGACAAATTAAATTTGAAATACTTATTCGAAATCTGAGGAAGCTACTCTGTAGGCAGTAGGATTTGTGAGTTTGGAGATCAGAGGATAAATTAGTACTAAATACATTTTTAAAGTAACTAGCATCAGATGAAATTAAAGCCATAGAACTGGTCAAGATCATAGCTAGAAAGTAATAAAGATTGAGTGTGGGGCACTGTAATAGTTAAATGCTGGGAGGGAAAGAGAAGTCAAGTGAATGTGGGATCCCGAGGGACAAATGAAGAGTCTTTTCAAAGCATGTACAGTCGCCATTGTCAAATGCTACTGAAAATTCAATTAGAAGGAGGCTTATAATGATATGTTAATATGGATTTTGGTAACAAGATGCTTGGTGATCTGACCAAATGGCTTTAATAAAAAGGTAGAAATTCAAACTTTCTGAGTATTCATGAGAGACCTGGAGGGCAGCTATGAGTGAAAAGGAAATTTTTTTTGCTATTTTCAAAGAAAGGAGCAGAGAAATGAAACAGTTACCAGATTGTGATGTTAGGAAAAGAAATAACTTATTTTTAAATGTAGAAGATAGTACATTATGTTTGAAGGCTGATAGAAATAATAGAAAAGGGCTTGCAAGATGAAGGGAGAACAGACTATTAGAGTTAATAGTGAAAATGTATAAGGTCAAATATTTAGAAATTAATGTGGTCTAAAAGTCACTGAATGTAAGTTACTAGAAAGAGTAAATTGAAAATATAAGAGTCAAGAAGTGGGATGATTCAAACTGAACTCTGATTGACAGACAAGATCCACGGGTACAGCAGAGTAAGGATATTGCTCGTCATATAAAACACTTGTTGACTCACTGATCCTTGCAAAAGATCAGTTCCGCTGGTTCTGTTTTTATTTTCATGACTATTATTCAAAATACATATCTAGAATAAAATCTAAATATAGCTTAAGAGTCAATATTTTGAGTTTCTAGGATTAAATAGGCAAAGCATTCTTGACGGATAATAGATAAGAGAGAAGAAATCATCACTGTAGTAAAGTGGTGGTGGACTGACTCGAAAGCTGTGGATGGTTCATCAGTTCTAACAGAAAGAGAGTTGAGTTCATGATGAGAAACAGAGTCATATTGGTAATCCTGGAGGAAGCACAAGAACAGAGAAGTTATCTCCTGACTGGAATTTAGTTTTCTTAGCAAAATGAGAAGTAAAAACTCCAAAGGGAGAGAACAAATCAAGTGGGAAATGGAGGCCAATTGCTAAGTAGCCCTGACGGCCAACTGGAAATTTATAGTAGTAAATTTAAAATTAGTCTGGCCAGCATTTTTATGTGTATTACATTATTAAGATTCTAACTGAAATGTAAAAATAATACTGAATTGCTACTTCATCTTTCCTTGTTTACTGGCATCCAACATAATAGCTTCAGGCAACAAGGACAGAATTTTTTACATGAAAATTGGATGATAAAATTAAACTCCTTTATCCCATATCCATACTTATTTTGAGAGATAAACAGACTCTGTACTTAAACTAATTTCTTCGTTTCTATAGAAGAGTGCTTCAGCTACATTATTATTTTTGTCCTAGAGATATGTATGTTAACAGGTTTTCATTTTATTTGGTAAGAAATACAGTTTATATTGGATAAATTGCAATATTCATTATGTAAAATATAGAAGAGTGAGTTGAAATATAACAAAACAAAAAACATCTGTTCCTATCAACTGGTGATAATCACAACTGTTTTAATATATATTTTTCTTGGTAGGTCTACACAGTAGATTTAATTCTTTCCCATTTGCAGCTGTAGTTAAATAGTTTTATTTACTTTGTAAATGCAGTAATATATATCTAAAATATCTTTTAATATCATTCTTCTAGCATATCATTTTAATGAATTCTTTTGTGTGATATCCCTAATCAAATTATAAACAGCTTTTTCATAGAAATGATGGGTTGATTCTAAAGATCAAATGGATGAAGAAAAATATAAGAATGTTGAAGAGCATTATGAAAACGAGTGAAAACACAAAAAATCGTGCAGAACTTTTAACATAGCGATGCCATTTCTAAGACTATACTTCATAAAAATATTAGCTATTCTACAAAGTGACATTTGTATAGGGAAACTTACTGAAGCACTAAATTTAATAAGTCAAATTTAATAGTCACACAAATGTTCTTCAATAGATTTCAGGTAGATAAATGATGATACATTCAATTTAAAAGACAAGGCTTCTAAAACATACAGTTCAGTGAATAAAAATGTCATCGAATAACACAGATAACCTGATGTTATGTATGAAAATTAAAGAACAAAACTTTCTCTATATAAATAGATATAGAAGGAAGTCTACAAGCCTCTACACCAGTGATGGTGAACCTTTTAGAGACAAGTGCCCAAACTGCAACCCCAAATCCACTTATTTATTGCAAAATGCCAATGAGCAATTAAACCTGAATACTGAAACAACTCATATATTAGCATCTTTTGTTTTAAAAGAAAAATAAAATGCATGCCATAGTTTCACCACCACTGTTATACACCAACTAACAGAGGTAATACACCACTTGGCTGTGGAACAAGAAATGAGCCTCACAAAAAAAGAATAAAACAATTATATGGGGGATCTCTGCTGACAAATTCTTGTTACAGCTAAATTTATCTGGGATTTGTATGTTTATATATAATAGGCAACTGAAGTCTCACTGAGTGAGGGGATTTTGAATTGAGATGTGAAGTTTTAGCAGATGTTATCCAAAAACATCACAGACATAGGAAGCACATATTATGGCAAGTCTCTGTGGTAAGAAGAAGAATATGGTGTATTTGAAGAAGAAAACTAAAATATGACTAATACATCAAAATCATTGCAGAGAATAAGGTAGAAAGATGGTAGAATTGCCAGAGTTCAGATCATGAAATATCTCACGATTTATACTAAGAGTTTGGGTTTCTTGGAGAGTAAACTTGAGTTCGGAAGTCGTATGATCAGTTTCTAAAAAAAATATCAAGTTTCAGAATGGAAAATGGATCCCATGACTTCATGTCTGGATAGGAGAGCTTCTTCCACACATTGTGACCCAAGTGAAATGCAGCACTGAAGTGAACGAGATGGTGGTAAACAGATGTGTTGATTTAAAGAATATTTATGAAGAGGATTTGAAAGGAAGGGCTGGGATGCTGAATGTAAATGTGGAGACAGTAAAAATCAAGGTTTAGGTTTTATTGAGGAGGCATTTGTAAAACAACCACTCAGAAAGTTTGAAAGTGAAATAGAGAAAGGATAGAGATTGATTGAGTATTAATGTAAAATTAATGTAACTGATAATGCTATATTAATATCATGCTATTATGAGAGAGAGCATTATTAGAGATAGAATTTTTCCTAAATTAGGATAAGATTTAATGTACTAGATAAATAAAAATTTACATTTTTATGCATTGCTTACCATATCCTAAAATGTTTAAATCATAAAAAATTATAAGGGCAAATTTGAATCTAACATTTAACTAATGATGAATAAACAAACAATTTAAGTCTAAAGAATGAGAACAACACAGTAAATAAAGATGATCTAATAGATCTATACTGAGTTTTGCTGAGTTTATTATTTACCTAATAATTTAAAAATGCATATTTTTTCAGCATATGGAATAGCTTTAAATATGTGAGAATATACCAAATGTAATAATAAAAAATACAGCAGTATACATGTTTAAATAGCCAAAATCCTACAAAAAATCTCTTTGATAAATTGTCACTAAAGTTGAACACACAGCATTAATATTATTAAAAATTCTTCAGGGCAAAAAATTCTTGGAGGGCAAAAAACTGAACCAAGCTGTTAAGGAAAGTGAATTCATAGTTTTAAATCTTATAATTTAAAGCAAATTCAGGTAATTTTTCCTTCAATCTTAAATCTCCTCAGGTTGGTACACAGTGTCTATTAAAACCTACCATAAACATATACAGTAATAAAATGTTATGAAATTGTCCCTTCAAACCAGAAAAGCACATTGTTAAACAATAACTTTTAAAAAGCTAAATTCACTATACATATGGCAAAATTAACGTGTTAAAATTTTTAATTCATTAATTAATCGAGGCGTCAGAAAGATGTGACTAGTTTTAATTTTTTTTTGTTAAAAGTTTTGTACCATGTATTTTCTAATAAATGTGACTAGTTTTAAAAGATCCAAAAGCAACATACATATATGTAGTAGGAATGTGGAAATGTATTTGCTTAACAGATATAAAATTTGTCAGTATCCTTAAGGTAATAATCAATAGCCTCTACAATAGTCAATGTGAATTAAAAATAGACACAGAGTCCCCATCAAATTATATAACTCATATAATACTTTCATTTTCCATTGAAGAAGCACAGTAATATTTTTGGCCTATTTCAAAAACTTCCTCATATTTTCCCTACAATAGGCTTTTTAAAATTATTAATGTTTGGTTTCTCCATAAATTTGGTCATGAACATTGGTGCTGAACATCCACAATAGGGTACTAGTGATACTACTGATCATGTGGAACACAAAGACATTGCATACTAAAGAAGCAACATTTGTTTTGAAGTGTAGCAATTAGATTGAGACTTGCAACTATAATGAGAGTATAATTGCAAATGTATTCTCCTAGTAGATATAGTCCTTTTCTTTCTAATTATTTCTACTGTTCTTAAAATGGAATCTCACTATGTTACCCTATTGGTCTTAAACTCCTGAATGC
The DNA here is from genome assembly GCA_004026905.1 of Hystrix cristata. Taxonomy (NCBI): domain Eukaryota; kingdom Metazoa; phylum Chordata; class Mammalia; order Rodentia; family Hystricidae; genus Hystrix; species Hystrix cristata. The sequence goes on along the minus strand of PVJO010005803.1, from coordinate 12,288 downwards.
ACATAAGCCTCCTGTCTCAGCCTCCTGAGTAGCTGGGACTACAAGTGAATGCCACTATGTCTGAATTAGTGTTTTCTTTTACAACAAATCATCCTCTAAATAATTTTGCTCATTTTAATTCCATATTTTCTTGTTTGTGTTCAAAATATGAAACTATATTAGTTTATATATTGTGACCATTTCATTAGAAAAATTTTCCAAATGGCAAATAACATTAATTTTATATGTATTATGAGACGCTTAAAACAAAAGGATTTATTTGTAAGCATGATTAATTTTTACATGTGCAATTAATGAAGTCAAAGTAAAGTTTTTTTAAATTTTATTCTTTCAATCATGACTTAATTGACAGGATTGTAGATACTACCATTTTAAGTCTGCTACAAATGTTAACATTGAGATAAAATTATAGTTTGTTGACCCTAAAGGGGAGCTCACAGGAGAAAGGGAGAAATTAACCCAAATATGCTCAGTTATGCAGGTTTTACTATAAAATATGCCATTTAGAAAAACCTCTCTCCATCTTCTAGTAAAGAGAATGAGGAAATGCTAGGGTGAGGCAAGAATTAGTTTAGGGCAAAGTTCTGAATGTAGAAACTAGAGCTACAGGATAAGCGTTGCTTTCTAATAAGAGCGTGAAACCTACGAGAAATTTCACTCTTGTGAATGAATATGTCCTAGAGAAATACTTACACATGTATACTTGTTGATATATGTAACATATTCATAAATTCATAGTTTATAAATACAAAAAAATGGAAATGATCTCTGTAGCTATTGACATAGAATTATAAGTGTGTGTGTGTGGGGGGTGTTATCATTTAGTTCTAAAATGCCCCCCATTTGAAAGCTTCCTGTGTTCAGACATGAGGCTCTTGAAAGCGGTCAGATCGCAGGGATATTAACCTCATCAGTGGGTGAATACACTGATTTTTCTTAATAGCTGAATATGTGTTAGGAGGTAGGGCCTGATTAGAAGGGAGGCTCTCTGAGGATGTGATCTGCAAACATATATCTCCCTCCCCAGTTTGTTCCTTCTCTCTGTGCTTCCTGGAGTCTGTATAGTGAGCAGCTTTTCTCACCAGACCCTTCTACCACACTGTTCCTGCCCTAGAGCCAGCCACCTATAGACTGAAACCTCAAAAACCATGAGCCCAGAAAACCTGTTCTCCTTTAAGTTATGGGTATTGGATAACTTGTCCCCAGCAACCAGAAAGTGACTGAGACACTGTATTATACCATGTATATGAAATTAAAATCATAAAACATCTACATATTGCCTGGAGATATGTACATATGCAGTAACAACTAAGACCAATTTCAGAGGACATCAACAATATTGGCTTGTTTTATCTCTTAATCTGTGAGGTAGCCACATGCATTTTTATCATGTTATTTATTTGCATATTTCTGAAATGTGTTGTAATAAAATTTGAAAAATATATTGCTTCTTCATTCTTGCCTGTTTTCATATCTATGTGTGATGCTTGTAACTGTAGCAACCTCTTGAGACTGAGTGGATGTCATCAAAGATAAAGGCAGCCTCTGCTGAGGGTGAGAGCTTAGAAATGTTAGAAAGAATCTGAGAGATTTTTGGCATACTTGAGTTTCTGAACTTTTTTAAATGATAGCATTATTGAGATAAAATTCACCATTTAAATTGTATAATTTTATACTTTTTAGTATATTACAGAGTTATGAACCCGCTGTAACTTTTAGAATATTTTCACACCCAAAAATATATCCTATACCTATTAGCAGTCACCCGTTATTTCTCCCCTGAGGGAGAAACCACTAATTTACTTTCCATCTTTATAGATTTCTCTATTCTGGATATTTAACATAAACAGTATTATACAATTCATTGTTTTTTTGTTTTGTTTTGTTTTGTTTTTACTACTTTCTTCCAGTTAACATAATATTGTCAAGGTTAATCCATGTTTTAGCATATATCAGTAACCTGTTTATTTGTAGTGCTTAATAATATTCCATTGTTTGAATACGCTATATTTTATTTGTTTTTGTCAGCTGATAGGCTTCTGGGTTGTTTCTATCTTTGGGCTAATATAAATCATGTTGCAATGAGCAATTCATATGCAAGTATTCATGTAAACATACATTTTCAATTCTCTTGGGTACCTCACAGTGAAATTACCTTGTCAAGTAACAACTCTGTGTTTAGCATTTTGAGCCATCCTTCATGGCTAATGAGTCTAAAGTTTTAAATTTGTATTTCAAAGCCACTCTTCATCAAAAACATTTTGAAATCAATGCTAGACTAGAAGAAAATTGCAACAAATATATGGTACAATAGATTAGCAGTCAAATATTTAAGAACTTTATGAAAAAGTGAATGTTATACACTAAATATAAACATATTTCCTCTGTACTAAAAAATATTAATTTAGATTCTATGTGAATAATGATGAGATTTCTTAAGTCCACTGTGGTTTGATAATTTTTGATCCTATAACTTAATCTTTGTATTTGGTGGTATTGGAGATTGAACCCAGGGCCTTCTCACTGAGCTACATCTTCAGCTCTTTTTAATTTTTTTTTAAAATTTTGAGGCAGGACCTTGCTACGTCACTAAATTGCCCAGGTCGGGCTTGAATTTGTGATCCTCCTATTTCAGCCTTGTAGAATGTTGGGATTACAGGTGTGCACCCTTTATCTTTATCTTTTTCATAGCCGGGTCTCTTGCTGAGTAGTATTGTTGAACATGTGATTCTGACTTCCTTTACTTATAATAAAACTATAAAAGTCTTAAATTAATGTCTAACCCCCTTTGATAGTGGTGTTTTTTTTTGTTTTTTGTTTTTGTGGTGCCGGGGATCGAACTCAGGCCCTTGTGCTTGCCAGGCAAGCACTCTAATCACTGAGCTAAATCCCCAGCCCTGATAGTGTTTTCATGTTAAAGATGACTATGCCTAATCAAGGCTTGTTCCCTAATAAAACACAGTCTCCAGAACCTCCCCTGATGTACTGAACCTCTTGAAAACTTCCAGTGAGATAGTAGTGTGATTAAGTCTGTGTTCTCCAGCGCACATCAACTTTCACTTGAATCCTGGTTGCGTGATTTTCTACCGTTGGCACCTGGAGAAAGGCACTTACCTTTTCAGTTTCTTCCTCCATGTAACAAGGTAATAGTTATAGTTTCAGCTTTGGTGGGGGCAATATGACAAGAAGAAGTATGCAAATCCACAGAACAGTTTCAGACATATAGTAAACAGTTGTTATTCTTTATATATATTGTCATTATCTTTTTTGTGGTTATTCACATGTATCCCAATATATAACACTGTGCTTGTTACATATTAATTGCCCTACAAAATATGCTTAATGAATGAATATATATGGAGATTTTCAAGGCATATAGATTCTATTTTATATTTTTGATCTTGTTATACTGTGGAATTTACCACCTGAATTATCCAGATTACAAGACTCTTTTGCGGAAGCTATTGGCAGAAGATCTAGTCAATGACGAAATTATTAGTAATGGGGATTTATTCTATCTTGACCCTCATTGTTGTATCAGGGAGGAGAAGAGATGTCACGTTTTGTTCTGTGTTGGTAAACTGCAATGGTATCATATCCTCAGAGAGAGATGGCAGTAGCAGAATCCATGGGAACATTTCCTCTAGAACCACTGACTGTATTTTAGTTGTTCTTTCTGAGGACACAGCAAATTCACAGAGTAAAGGCAATAATTTTCTGGTCAAGAAAACTGCTGAAGTGAAGTCACACGCCCTTTCTATACCCACAGAGCCACCCTTACAGAAACGCTCTGATGCACGAAACTCTTTCTTTCTGAGTAGCAGAGAGTCTGCATTCAACCTCTGTGTTTTTGTTGCTCTTAAATTCTTCTGTGTGTGTGTGTTTGTGTGTGTGTGTGTGACTTAGTAGGCTGCTAGTGATTTAAGACAGTAACATCAGGATTATCTTTTAGGAATAGATTGTGATTTTACTGAAGGTTTTCTTTTTCGCTGCACTTTTTGATAGACAAGAAAATATAAAATGGGTCATTTCAAGACATAGTAAGGGACACACATGACACAGTTTTGCCTTATCCTCCAGACTTCTGAATCTAAACAATTTGGAGATTAGGTGCATATATCTTGGGCAAGCAAGTGGAGGCGTGAATTGTGTTAGAAAAATGAATATAGGGGAAAGACTGAAGCTGCAGGAGGCGAAGTTCCGGCCTGCTCCAGTGGCCTCTCATTCTGCTTCCCTCCTCCTGCGTTACGCAGAGCCCACCTGCGTCCGGGACCAAGGCACTCTACTCCACTTGAGGAGAACGGGACTGAATCCTTATGTTCAACCAAGATAAACTTGTAGTTTTTAAAATATATATATATTTTAAGGAAAAGAAAAGAGAAGAACTAAAACAAGAGAAAACAAATCACTCCTCTAAAGAAACAGAAAGAAGTAAAGTCATGAGGGAGTCCAAGAGATGGAGCTAGATTTATTGTTTTCAAAATGCTATGGACGGACTTGGTGGTGGAGCCCTAGAAAAACATAACACTTAGTTCTCTTGCCTGGAGCACCTACAGTTATCTCAAGCTGCTCTTTGGTTTGAGATATTAAAAGGGTTCCCTATGGGTTATTTATTAGTCCATCTTTTGAATACACACTACTGAACTGGTAGATATAATCATCCTTGGAGCTTGTATGCCACATGGAGCCCTTCTTCATTTGTCTTGTTTAAATCCTGGATCCACTACATTTTGTATGATTTTTCTAGGTTTAAATTCTATCAACTGTAAGGGACAAATTCTAAAACCTATTGTGTAAGGTTGTAGGTAGTGTCAATATCATCTTCATAATTATTTATGTAGAGTCTGGTACAATGTAGGAATTCAGAAGAATGGTAAATATTTTGATTGGTGTAGCTCATTGGAAATATGTATCTTCCTATGCCTGATTTTTGTATGTATTAATGTGTTCCAAGTTTTTAGCTTCTACTTTTCAAAGGAAAGATATCTGGCAAATTATTATTAGTCATTTCCAAGTATCTGTACTTCCAATTATTTTAGACAATGTGAGCGATAACTGTGCAGTTCCTTCTACAGAATGAGGTATATGGTGGGCAATTAATTCTTTCCTTCTCAGGCAGCAATGCCTACTGTTGCTTCCTCAGATCTCTGGAGCACCCACAAACAGAAACGGGATGGTCTTTGCTTTTATAGGAATTTAGATGCTCATTAGAATTAGAAAAGCAAACAAACAAGTGAAGCATCAAATTATACTCAAATTCTGCTTCTCTCTTCCTGATTTTGTTGTCCAATAGTGAGTTGTCTAGTCCACATTCAGATTTCCTTCTCCGTGTTCAATAGGCATTGACTATTAAATATTGAATACTGTAGTTAGCCATGTGTCACACTACTCTTTTTAGCTCAGTATCAACTACACATGGCTTGAGAGTAGTCGAAAGGGTTAAAAGACAAAGCCCAGAAGATTTGAGATTTCAAGAAAACAGCATAACCTGAAACCACATGCTCAGTTTAGAAGCAGGCAACAAACAGAAGCTACGAAAAATAAAAAAAAAATAAAAAAAAAAAAAAAAAGAAGCTACGACCTTAAGTGAAGCAGAATGTCATAGATGCTTAGTGGTTAAAACAGCAAAAGCAATTGCCAAGGAGAAGACAACATTAAAAGAGAAGGTATATTTAATATTCAGTGAAGTTTATCCCAACTTCAGGGTAGCTGAAAGAGACCTTAAGACTGAGATCAGCACCTAAACTTTTTGTGTACTCGACAAGCCACTTCACCCCTATAAATTGCATTTTCACCCCAAGAAAGGAAATGAGATTTATCAACTTATTTTCCAAAGATTTAGTGATATAATAAAAAATAATGTACTTGATAAACAGTCAAGTACTCTATACATTTTAATTTAGAAACAGGCTGTGGATTGGATCCCACAGGAATATGTGTTTTATTTCATCCTAAAGAGGAATCATGGGCTACTTTAGAAAATAAAGATTTCTGGGTTTCCTTCAAATCCTGAAAGATCAGGCACCTCTGAGTCAGTGTTACTAGAAAACATTAATGGGCTGAGTACTGGAGTTTATAACCTGTGGTAAGATACTCATGTCTTCCTTCTGCTCAATTTCCAGACCTGTCATCCCAGGATCTGATTAAACAGGGCTGGGGCACAGGAAACATTTCTCCACATCTGGCGGAACCTGACAAAATCTTTGCAGTTGGATTAACAAAGCAGCGAAATGATGTCCTGTCAGTGGGGGCAGGGATATGGGACATTGTTATGCAGAACATTTCATTAGCATAGCTGACCCTGTACTGGGACCTTGGCTGTGTGTCTATGTGGCACAGCTCACTGAAGATGCAATGACAAACACTGTAGCAAAGCACTGTGAAAGCAATTGCTATTTTGACAATTTTGTTTTGTTTTTAAATATGTCAAGGCTCTTTTTTGATATTAACTTTCATCTCCTCTTCGAACGGTCAAGAATATACCTACTTTCCCCACCATTTCCTCTCTCTTTAAGCCAGTTCTCCTCACTCGACAAGTGTATTAGGCCATTCACAAGAGGGCGTCATGAGGGGCCACTTTCTTGCACCTAGTGTAGGTCACTGTGCCTAAGCACAAGGATCTTTTCAGCAGTGCTTGTTGAAATGTCCAGAAAGGTCTTCAGAGTCAGAGTCATATTCTACCTCTGCTGCCTAATAAATGGGAAGGAAGGTCTTTATACAGTTTTCCAAATCCTCCCAAATTTTAGCTTCTTCACCTAAAAATTGTAATTGTAAGGAGGGGGAATGGCTACCTTCAAGGAATTGAAATACAATGGGTTTCTGTGTGCGTTCTTAGCCTGTTTCCCCAGACCTGAAGACCTTAGTCAGACTTGAGCAGAAGAAGGATGCCCAGGGGTCTCCTGAGGTTATTTGCAGTAAGCTGCTCTCCAGTGTACACTTCTAGCTTACCTACTTATACATGTGGTCTTGTTCCTTGAGTGCCTACTTTCCTTAAAGACAAGTGTCCCATTGGTGAAAGAGGAACCGATAGTACATTCACATAGCAAACTTCGCCTTGACCAGTACGGTGTTTATAAAATATTATCTACTGTCTTAAAAAAAAAAAGATGTCAGGGTCACAGGTGAAGCTCCCCAAACAGCATATTCTGAAGTAGAAGTGTGTTGGTGCATTTATTAAAAACTGTTCTTGAGATCATTGGAACAGAAGGCAAGGAAGCAGGATTAGACAGAAGGAAAGTTTGGCTGTGATGGAAGCGCAACAAAATTTGTAGTTAATCTCACAGATAAAATGTTTGAATCTCCATGCAGACTTGCCACACACGCTGGAGTGGGAGGCGGGCATCTGTCCGCATACTAAGCAGCCTCTAGGAAGGAATGAACCTCTCTGGGGCCCTTTTACCTTGCCAGGACAACTGGGAAGATAAGCAGAAAAGTTAGTAAGTGACAGATTTTTTTTCCTCTTAGTACAAACCTTTCTTTTTTTGAAACTATCTAGGTCTTTGTATATATCATTTATTTTTGCTTTGTGTTTCATATTTCATAGATACTATCTCATAGGCTCTCACAATATTTTGTGAAGTAGGTGAAGTCAATATTTTCCTAATTTTAAAGAAAAAGAAGTGGAAATTTTCAAACTGTTCCTAATCTCTCCTTCCTTGAATACCTTTTAGCAAACTGTAATCTCTGTGGGACTTAGCTTCTGCTTCAATAAAATGAGAACGTCAATAGCTTAATTGCTTAATGTTCCATCCCAACTTTAGTATATTTGATTGTCTACCTTGCACAGATTTATGTGTCTGCGGAGTGGAGGAACCAGCCACTGCCCGCATGTCCTTTGTCCCCTGCTACAGGGCTCCATCCACTGCCCCACACTGCCCGATAGGGCTGAGGTCAGTGACGCGACTATGCTTTGAGACCGTAGAGAAGATAGCATGTAAGAGAACTAGGGTGCAACTCGAGGAGCTGTTCCTGGTGTTCTGGGAGCATTTAGGATTGTTTGGCAAATGATGAGTAATATTTCTGTGTTATGTGTGCATTGAGAATTTTTACCCTTTGAAATAGAATTATTTGTGCTTCAAAAGTGGAATCACACTGAGCAGACTTGACAGAATTCTATGCCTGAGTTCTTATGCCAAGGCTTGCATAAGCCTTTTATTGGGATATGCATGCTATTCTCTAAATTTAGCTTGCTCCGTTACTAAAAAACAAAAGCCATGATGTTTAACTCAAGTATTGGCTATTCTCGAATTAAATCTTGTGTAGTGTGGGTACAATCCTTTGCTCTATTCATAAAAGTGACATTTAGTCTACAAATTTTCTTGCAATTTCAGCCAGGATTTAGTACCCATGAAAATTAGCGGTTGGAGCTGACCCAAACCAGGCCTCATCAGCACTCAACATACAGGTACACAGTGACTTATTTCTTAAAAATCTTTGTATTTGATTCTTAAATTTCTTAGAAGAAAGTATAAAATGTAGAATGTTGATTAAAATTACATTCTTTAATGTATTAAGTACTTCCATTAGTTTTTAACCCAAAAATTACTGAATGGTGTATTTCCCATCATTGAAAGGAGCCTAAGTGTTCTGGTCGCAATTTAGATGGATAATAAATGTTGAGTTTCACCTTTGCCCTCTCCTAGTGTTTCGTAGTAAAATGAGCTGGAAGGAAAGCATCAGAGAAAGACATAAAGTCTTTCAGGTTCACATCTTGTCATATTTCATGAGTATGGGAAGCCACAGTAGTTTGCCAGTCAAATTAATAGCATTTGGAGGAGGGATAAAGGGCTTGAAGTTAAATTATATAGACAAATTTGTATGTAGAGGTGCTATCTTATCCACAATGTACGTGGGTTGGTAATAACTTCAGCTACAATGCCCAGATCCATTCTTTAGAATGAAATAAACACTCTAGAGTTTCTCTGAAATATTTTTGACAGACTAATGTGTACCACCAAATGAAACTAAAAATAAAAGTTCTTTCTAGAACCACAGATGTCAATTCCAAATGTTCTAAGAAGTATCCTATTCCCAAATCTACCTTCATCCTCTGTCTTTAGGATTATTGCAACTATCATTTAGCTATCTTGGTTGGCTTTATCTTAAACAAACAGAAAAATACAACAAGTGAAAGTGACCAGTAATTTTTCAAACGAATTTCCTTTAACCTGAGTTCTCATCTGGCTTCTTACACATTTTTTTTCTGTTCAGAGTGAAATTTTTGAGAACAGTATTTTCTCCTGTAAAATGTTAACAATAAGAGAAACTTGGTTTGGGCTGTATGGGAACTCTCTGTACCATTTTTTGCTACAAAACTAATACTATTCTAAAATATAAGTCTTATTTTAAAGAAACTACAACATATCTATTTTCACTGTTTCTATTTTCATAAATTCCCACTCACTACTTTAGCCACTTGTGTCTGATTCATTCAGCACTAGATTGAAATGACTCTCTAAAAAATTACTAGTAACTTCTATGTTGATAAATCCACTGATCACTTGCTATAATTTGGATCTAAAATGTCCCCCAAAGGCTAACATGTTAAATGCTCTCAAGGTAGCATTATTCAGAGGTGATATCTTTGCAAGTTTATTGGATTACGCAGGTTCCAATTTAATGGGCCTTTAGAAAATGGTGGAAACTTAGGAAGAGGTAGGACCTAGCTGGATAAAGTAGATCCTTGGGGACATATCCTTGAAGGTGGTATCTTGTCCCAAGGCCCCTGCCCTCACTTTGTGGCTGCCATGAAGGGAGAACTGCTTTACCATGCTCCCCACCGTGACATTCTGCTGTGTCACAGGCCCAAAACAAGGAGATTGAGTGACCATGGGCTGAAACCTCTGAAACTGTGAGCCAATAAACGTTTCCTCTTTAAAATTTTTTTTTCTCAAATATTTTGTCACAATGGTAGAAAGCTAACACATCACTATTAATCCTTATTTTCTTTGACCTAGTTATATTGAACACTTCAGGTCACCCTTGTCTTTTTCAGACACGTTGTCAAAAGAAAAGATTATATTTATCTGAAACAAAAAGCTATGTGTGCTCTATACTAAATAAGGTAGAACTATACTTGAAATGGACGATTTTTCTTGACAGTTGGTAGAGTTGGGAAGGTATGGTGTGCAAAGACTGAGAAATTTTCAGAAATGGGAGTGTTTAGGGACATATTAAACTATAGGTTTGAAAATTGGTTAATAAAATGAGACCATTACTGATTGACTGACTTTTAAATGTGTGGTTACTAAAGCCAGTAGAACCACATAAATTATCACTGACCAACTGAGAGGGATTTATGGACCAACTGGCAATTATTGTTCTGATTTTGAACAGTAGCCAAAGAACAATCTATTTTTCTTGAATTATGGGAGTAAATCAACTTTTAAATTTCTGTTGGGACTTTTTTTCTTCTCTGAACTTTCCCCCTATATCTTTAATTTCCTCCTTTCAAGTTTTATTTGCCAGACCACCTTCCCTTTTTTAATGTTAGACACTTAAATATTGGCATTCACTACATTCCATACCCCTTCAGAAGGTGATTTTATCTGGCCTTTAGATTTTTGTCTCTCTTAACCATTCCCCTGATGCATCACCTAGTCTTATAACTTTAAATGCAGTATCCTTGATGATATCTTCCAAAAGTAGTTTTTAACCCAGATTTTATGACACTATTCTATGTTTATATATCTAACTGCATGATGAATATCTTCACTTAAATATGTAATGTGTTAGAGTCTTTCTAAAATTGTACTCCATCCATAGGCTGAGTCAACTCAGTTAATGCCGAGTCCGTCCTTTTATTTGGAGTAAGCCTTGACCTGTCTACACTCATACCACACTATCTAGTCTCTTGACGAACCCAATAATCCTGTGACATGGTCACACCTTTATTACTCTGTGGCTGCCATCTTCATCCTGAGCATCATGACTGCTTGAGATGATTGCAACAGCTTCCTCAATGTCTACTTGCTGAACTCAGAATCCTAGTCTCCAGGCTTTGGTATTTCTTCTTTGCATTTACCATCTCCCAATATATGTTAATTTACTATCAATTGTGGTTATTTATTACTTGTCTCTTAGTTACAGAATGTAAGGGACTTGAGTCGGGGTTTTTGAATATTTTATTTACTGCTGTATCCCTAGTACTTAGAAGAGTTTCTGGCACACTAACATGTAATCAATACTCAACAAGTATTTTAAACAGTAGATTTATTTATTACTTACACATTCATATTCTCTCTCTCAATATTTGTAGACTTATGTATGATGACTAAAGACAGTTGTAATCGGGTTGGGGATTTAGCTCAAGTGGTAGAGCGCTTGCCTAGCACACACAAGGCCCTAAGTTCAATTCCCCAGCTCCCACCAAAAAAAAAAAAAAAAAAAAAAAAAAAAAAAAAGAGACAGTTGTAATCATGTATATCTAGAGAGAGCCATATTGCTATGGTCTCATGATTGGGATTAGCTCCCTTATAAAAACACAGAAACTAGCTAGACACTTTTACCAAATGAGGACACAGTAAAAAGACACTATCTATAAGGAAGGGAGACTTCACCAGACCTTGAATTTCTTGGTGCCCTGGACTTTCCAGGCTTCAAAACTGTGAGAAATAAAGTTTTGTTACTAATAAATTACCCATTCTATGATATTTTATTTTAGCAAACTGAATGAACTAAAGTACCTACATGAACTTACACACACATGCACGCATGCACACACACACACTCACATACAGGATGGGAGAGAAACAGAAACAAAAAGACAGAGAATATTCCATGTACAGATGGTGAGTGGAGCCATTTATATGTTTTAAATATTATTTCTATGATGGCTGTATTACATATTATATGTTTATATATAGATAATACATATATATATAATACATACTTGTAGTAGTACATAATTACATTCTTTGTGGGAAGTTGGTACATGTACATAACACACCTTAATTCTCTTTTCATCCCTTTTCCTTTCCCTCCCTCTTCCTCCTTCCATCTGTTGATCACCTTCCTTATATAACTATATTATAGTCATGTTCACATAATGATATTTCCATCAATGAAAGACCACAAAGTAGTCTCATAAGAGAGTCATTTGTATATAAATGGATGTTCCTGGAGAACATACTATTAAGTGAAATAAATCAGACACTTATTAGTACACATCGAATTGTTTCTCTGATATGAGAAACCATAATTGTAAATAAGGACAAAGGGGTAGAATAGTTATTGTATTCAAAAGAGAGGACTAGATAGGGAAAAAGGGGATAAAGAAGAAGGTTAAAA